>VUQI01027538.1:0-15457 GCA_015106735.1 Paratilapia polleni
TTTCCTTACAAATGTGGCACCATTTAAAGGCAAATAAAAAAGGCTTTCCAACAGTATGAGATTTATTGCCAAGAAGCAAAGAAATAATCCACCAAACACAAATTTCCTTACTTTTTGTGCTAAGTTTGTGTGTGTGTGTGTGTGTGTAATATATATATATACACACACACACACACATATATACATATATACAGTATATATTTCCTAATCAGTAACATCCACCAGGCGGCCACCAGGCGGCCACAGTTAAGTTCATCTAACCCTACATATGGAATTTGCAGCTGTAACCCTGACTGGTGTGCTGGTGACCTGGTGGATGATAAGGGGTTGATGCGATTATTCATTAACTTAAAATCATCGTGCATTTATTGAACTTTTCCTCGAACTTTGAATATAATTGAAATGAAAAACCGATTTAAAAAATGTGGGAAAAAAGATGTGGAAGTGGTGGGCAGCAATTAGACCACAGATTTCTGACTGTTTTTTGCCGTTACCACTGTTTAATTCCTATTGAATAAGCCCTGCAATGACCACAGGAAGTCTATGGGGGCAAAGAGAGACCCAGGTGGCGGCAGCAGAGGACTTGTGTGCCTCAACAGCTGTCCAGATGATATCCATACACTTAAGGTCACTAATTACTGTAGGTAAACAGGGCTTTCCCACTGGTGGAGTGTATGTTCCTTCTCTTCATGCTGGAAGTGGGAAATCAACTCCTTGGTGTCTCTTTCTCTGCCTCTTGTAATCAGTTGCAGTAACACTGCTGCTAACCCTCCCACCCTACTGCCGAGGGTATCAGATATTGTCAGCTTTACAGGAAGGTGACTGAATGATCAGATTATGGAGAAGATCACCGGACCCTGAGTACAGACATCTTGTCCAGGCTGTACCTCACAGGAGTCATAATGATTTTTCAGATAATTTCATTAAAAATCTCCACAAGGCATCAACAGCACAAACAAGGCAGTAAGGTTAATTTTAATGACTGAAATTAGCAGAGGTGAAGCCTAGCAGACAGCTAGCAGCTACAGCACCCTGTGGTGGCCCACCTGTCATCAAAGTGGGCACGCCTCTAACTTTAGGCCTTAATAAAGTCCCAATGTGAGTTAGAAAAAATTCACCCACCACAAAGTTGTTATGAAGGAGGAAAAAAGCTTTGTACCAGGCACTGTTTTTGGCACTTCTGTCTTGGCTCCATTTTTCAGGCCCAGAGGTTGTCACTTGAGAGGAACTGGTATTAAGGCTGCCACTGTTGATGCTTTTGAATCTGTGTTATGGTCAGACTTGATGCAGTGTTGCTGAAAAAACTGAAAGTGAAAAAAGTGTTACGTACAAAGTTGTGATTGTTAAGAAGTCATTGGAACTAAAACTTTTTATATTTGTTTCTGTCACAGTCAGGTGACCGAACTGCACTCTCAGCTTCAGTCAGCGGAGGAGAGGAGTCGGGCGGAGAGGGAGGAGCTCAGGGATCAGCTGCATCATCTCAGTGCTGAAAATGCCTCCACCAAGCTGGATAACCAAAGACTCAAGGTACGTTCAGGAAAGTTTGCAGCAGGTGTGAGATTTGGTTGATATGAAATAAAAAACTGTTAAAGAAAATATTGTTGAAACCTCTTTTAATGTTTCAAAACTTCTGTCATCTGAAGGAGATGAATTTCAGCATCATTTAGTATAAACATTCATCATATTTAGGGTGAGCTGACATCATCTGAGGAGAAACTCCGTGGTCTTCAGTCTGAGGCTCGTCAGCTAAAAGCATCGATCAGAAAGTATGAAAACCTAGTGGAGAAATACAAGAAGAAGGTACAGACAGACACTCACAGGCGCTGTTTTAATTCACACAATTAAAACTGCAAATAAATGAGATTTAACATGAAAAGTTGCAGGAAACTCAGAATGTAATTTGGTCTTGCACATTTTAACTTTGAAAATTGATGTTTAAAAGCAACTTTAAAGTCTCTGTAAACTGAAATCACACAAAAAATATTACCACATTTACTTCTTGTGGAAGCTGTGGAGGGAGTTTATTTGTTGTGACCGCCTCTACTGACTCTCTAATTTGGAAAAAGCATGCTCGGTGCTGAAATCCACCATGTCGTTGGTGCGTTAAACCTCTCCGCAGGTCCAGCAGGCTCGCCGAGAGTCCGAGGAGTGCTGCCTGAATCTGGAGGTGGTGCAGGAGGAGGCGCGGGATGTGCAGATGAGCCTGGACAGGGAGAAGGAGCAGGTGAGGCGAGAGCTGCTGGGGCGGCTCAGAGAGCTCGAGACGCTGCCGGACAGACTGAGGAAGACCGAGCAGCAGCTCCGAGAGGCCCAGCAGGAGGCCGACGCACACGAGCGGAGGAACATGGAGAATAACGCCGCCCTCTCTGAAGTCAGACACAAGGTGGACATTTTACAGCTTTGGGGGTTAATGGAAAAAAAAAAAATGAACGCAAAACCAAAATGCTGTAAACCTTCTCATGATAAAAGTTTCATCAATCAGACCCAAAAAGACTCTGCATACTTATGAATCCAGAAAGTTTGACTAGTTTGATGAGTGTAATCGCTGCACACTATGCCAGGGTGTGGTTCAGTTGAATATATGGCTGACATGTCCCATTAATCAAATTCCTTTGCAGGTGGAACAGCAGGGCACTCAGCTGGAGACGCTTCAGCAGAGGAACGTGCTGCTGCAGGAGGAAAACAACATCCTGAAAGAGAAAACTCACATATTAGAGAGGTAACAGTCACAGAGAAACAGACATTTGGTGAATTTTATGTGTTCCAAACTGTAATGCTTGATTTGTGTGGCGTTTGTTGCAGGAGGCTGGAGGACTTGAAGGCACAGAACAGAGAGATGTCCGAGGCTCTCACCTCGAAGGAAGCCCGTATCCGCAGCGTCCAGCAGCAGCTGGAGGAGAAGACTTGCGAGTGCAGCATCCTGTCCAGACAGCTGCAGCAGACTCTGGAGGACGTACAGAAACAGGTCTGAAAGGGTGGAGGTCGCTTCTTTCACCTCCGCTGAGGTCCCACAATTACACAAAACATCACACACCACAGGGCTGCACTGCAAAGAAATGGGTCAGCAAGCTATGTCGAACTTAATGCTTGAGTTTTCAGTACCAAGAAGGTGGATTTCCTTCAACCTCTTAACCCCCCCCGGTTGCTGGTGACCTGGTTAGGGGTAGGGTTCGGTTCACATCTACCTTACCCAGTAAAAATAATAGAGTAACTGTAAAAGCAAAATGCATGTAATAGAGTTGATGGATGTTAAGAGGTTAACTTGGATTGCCATGGTAACTGATGCTGAACACTTAAGCTTTTCTCAACCGGGTTATGTTTGGAGTTTTGGTTTAAAATCAGCTGGAAGCACCACATTTTCACTGATTCTTTTATATAGGTTACATGGATACATGTTTTAAACATGTTTCCTGTTAATCTGTATCTTACTAACGTCGGTGAATGAAGCCCTTCAATAAAGTTACAGCTACGCAAACTTTTTGTGTTGGATTGTCACAGGAATTTGCATACATTAATTTGGTGCAGAAAATGTTTAAACGAAACTGTTAAGTCTGTTTTACAGTGCGTCAAATAGAGCACAGATTAGAAAATCAATCTGTCTACTTTGTCATTATTGTTTAATGCAGAGAATATTAAATCAGTAAATTTAATTTCACTTTGATGTGGCCACAAAATAAAATGATTTCCACATCTCCTTCATTAGGCTATGAGATAGAGTAAGAGCTGAACACACTGAGCAGCCTTTAAAGTCTCAGAGCTCTAATGTGCAGCTGAACAGTAAAATAAGTATATTAACTCGTGATTTCACAAGATTAACAATTTTCTGTGGCATAGTCTTAGTTGTAACAACATTGTTGGCTTTTGCCATCATTTTCTTACGTTCTTTATAGATCTTTATCACCTGTTCCTCTGATAAAGTGTCTGATTGGACTAGTTGTTGCTCAGTTGTCAACTTTGTGAGGAAGAAGAGCCAAATGACGCATCAAGCGCCCCCTTTTATGTGAGCGCACACAGAGCCTGAAGCAGAAAGCCTGGATTAACAGAAAGTTGATAACCACAATCGTGATACCAATCATCTCCAACTGGGGTTTTAGGTTTTGTCAAACCAGCTAACAAAGAGAAAGTCTGGCTATGTTAACCTTGATTCGTAGTATACCCTTGTGTTAAGGTACATAGAAATACTTTACTTATTGTTGTCTCTTTGATTATTCACACACCTCTATCCCGACTGCAGTCTTTGCCTAAAATTAGGTTATTGTAACCCTTTTTGTCCCAGGGAGTGGAGCTAAGTTCAGTGAGTATTTTTTTATGTATGAAAAGTGCTAATTAGATAGGCCTAACCTGAATAATTTACAACCTCTTTTATACAGTATGCAAGATGCAAATAAAAGCAGAATGTCAAACATTTTGAATCTTTAAAAACCAACCTTTTAATTTAAATTGATCAAAAACATCAGGTTTTCCAATCAAAATGTTTCTCAATCAATGAAATTCAACTTTTTTTTATTATTTGCTCCATTAATACTGTTAGTAACTGATTAAAAATTAAAACCTTGTGGTCATGTTTCTGTTCCACTCCAGACTGATATCCAGTATTTAAAATTCCTTAATGTGAGCTGTGTGCACATCTACAGTGTCTGTTAATCATTAAATTAAGCTGGGGCAAAGGTTAGAGCTTTGAGTTAAAGTATTTGCACCTGTAAGATAAATTATAATGTCTTTTTCTGCACATATAGAAAATATTAGAAAATCACTAAAGATAATGTCAAACAAACTAAATCATTGCTCTCTCCCAGAATTATTTCAGTGCTCATATGTTGCCCATTTTATCTTTTATATTTGGCTTGCAGGTGGACAACAGCATGCAGAGGGTTTTGGCCAAAGAGAGATCTTCTCAGTCTAAAGCGCTGGACCTGCAGAGCCAGCTGAGCCGGGCCAAAACAGAGCTGAGCCAATTACAGCGGAACAAGGAGGAGGTAAGTCACTGATAAATAGTTTTGTACACGCAAGCAGGATTCGACAAAACCAAGAGGCCAGTACAAAAGTGTGTCGGGAAAGCTCCTGCTAGCCCACTGGGGTCGGTGACAGCGTTTCCAACAAATGTTATTTTCTTACTGTCAGTGTTTAAACATCAGAGGAGGTGTTTGAGGTTAGTGAAATAAAAAGACCCGTGGGAAACACAAAGGAAGGTGAAGCTGGTGGTGCAGGACTCACTTTTCACGTTTCACTCGCATTTGTGAATAAAAACGTTTAGGAGCACGTGTGCAAGTAAAAATATTTCAAGATTAAGGCCAAGTAACCTCAGTTTTTCTCAACAAAAAGGTTTAAAACACAGCAGCAGTGAAGATGACCCTGTCGTAGTTTGTGGTAGAGCTGCAGCCTCTCCTCTCTGACTCACAGCGAGCAGCGCTACGACCGAGACAGTGAGCCCAGGTGGAGTGAACAGCAGTGCTCGTTACTGTGATCGCTGTCAAAGTCTTCACAGGTAAACAGCCAATCAGGGTCCTACATCAAACCACCTGTTTGACAAGCATAAACATGAAGAAAATCATCCTTTCAGCTGCTCGCTGTTTTACCAAGCGGCAAGGTTTTAGGATAAAGAACGAGCTGAAGCTAAAGCTGTCTGTATGCAGAAAAACTGCCAGCTTAGTTTCTCAGTCTTGAAGTTTGGAAGATTTCTTGTAAACTTTGCTGCAGGCTGACAGCAGCTGTCCACTCTCTCATTCTGTTTCTCTTACTCTGTGTCATAGACATTAAGAGCCTGATTCACTAAGTGAGGTAATCGGCCGCTTTCGTAAAAATGCACTGATGGGAGCGGAAAGTTCTGCATGTGATTTACTAACAAGATGCTAATTTATGAACAAAGATGCAGCCAGTTAATTTAGAAAAGTGACCAACACAGTCTATCAAGAGCTGTACAAATTAGCAGGTCAAAAGCCTGCAGACCTGATGAGAGAGCAAGTAATCTGCTAACAAAAATAATACAGTGTAAGCGTGTGCGGTTCTCTCTGGAAACAGCATCGCAGTTCACATCAACGAGAGGCAGCTGAAGGAGGATCGATAGGTTTTCTTCTGTTAGACACTGCTGGACACTGTGTGGATAAATGTGTGTGATCTCTTGATAAATCTGACAGCCCAGGTGGAGTTCAGGACGTATCCAGAGGAGGGCTGCTTTATTACAAACTATTCCACCACATAAACCTGAAATCTGCAGCTGACCTGTATGATGTGTGGAAGAAGAACACAAAACATTATTTACCATCAGATCCTGACTCATAAGTCTGTTAATGAAGTTACTGATACTGTGACATGGGCGTAAATGTCTGCATCACTCCCGTTTTTCTGCACGCCCAAAGACACCCAGACTTTTTCATTGTTTTCATTGGTTTTTGTGCTGAGCAGACCTTTAGTAAATCTGGCCATAAATTTGTGCAGTTTTGCTATTGAAACTATGGGAAAGAGTTGTTGAAGCTAGGTTAAGAGTTTCATGCCGAGAAAGAGCACTGCAGATGTGATGTTTGCTTTGAGAGTGTTGATGGAGAAGCATAGAGAAGGTCAGAAGGAGCTGCACTGTTACTTTGTGGATCTAGAGAAAGAAGATGATAGGGTGCCAAGAGAGGAACTGTGGTACTATATGAGGACAGCGAAACATGTTCATCTTCATGGATGTAGTGAAGGAGGACATGCAGAGGGTTGGTGTGACAGAAGAGGATGCAAGGAATAGGGTGAGATGGAGGCAGATGATCTCCTGCGGCGACCCCTAAAGGGAGCAGCCGAAAGAAGAAGAACAAGATATATCCCATGATACTGAGCCTCAAAGTTGGTCAGAGAAAAAATTGATCTAAACAAGGATTTGGCTTTATATTGTGACACTTGCAGTGGATGCAAAATTGATTTGGCTGTAGTTTTTAATCAAAGGTCAAATGTCTTTTTCATCATCGAAAATACAATTTATGTGTGGCTCTGTTTTCCTTTCCCAGATGGAGCGTCGTTTCCAGAGTCAGCTGCAGAACATGAAGGAGAGGCTGGAGCAGTCAGACTCGACAAACCGCAGCCTGCAAAACTACGTTCATTTTCTCAAAACCTCCTACGGAAATGTGTTTGGTGACTCTTTGCTTGCAAGCTGATGGCAAAATTTGTCGAACCTGACCAGCAGCGATCGCCCTGAAGCATCATAGGGGACATAAACCTCTTTTATTATATGCCTGCTTTTAACTTGAGAATTTCATGTTTTGTATGAAATTAATAAAAAAAAATTTTTTTAAGTGAAATGCTTACGTATTAGTTGCCTGACCTCTATACATACATACACACACACACACACACACACATATATATATAGAGAGAGAGAGAGAGAGAGAGAGAGAGAGAGGTTCACATTTTTGTTAGGGTAGAACACACAATGTACCCCAGAGTTTTAGTCCTCTAATATTTAACAGTCATCAAATTTAAATACGTTTATTTATGTATAAATTACAAATAGCATAGTCAACTCCTATGAAGAGGTTTTCAAGACAAAACATTTTGTATTATTTGTGCCAAGCCCCATTAGGAACATTGACGATTGTTTGTGTCCCGGCCAGGAACCATAAAGCCAGGCGTTTTCTCGTCGGATTGTAATTTATGTAACGCTGTGTGGCGGGTTCAAATTTAGCTAACGTTACTGCTAATCAGTAGTAGTTTTTTGTGTGTGAGTCGTGATGCCTTCTGAAAGTCTACGATGGGAAACTTTAGAGGCCTTGAAAAATTCACCAAAGGGGAAAATCACCTTCGATCCGTACTGGTTGGAAAGGGGAGAGGTGAGTTATCGCGAGGTAAAAACAACTAGACAGCTAGCTAAATGGTAGCTACTTACAGTTAGCACGCTACGGTTGTTTATAGTAATCAAACCAGGAGTGATTTATGATTAAAGTTACAGTTTAATCATTAAGATCAGGCAGTAGGACTTCCACTGAGGGCATGTACCGGTGCTGACCTGTAGGCAGTGGTTAAAGCGAATAATTAAGTGCTTTTACGCCAATAACGTAGTATAGTTGCGTATTTTTATCATTTTGATATTTCTATTTATTGCTAAATTATATTTCCATTCTGGTGCATTTATATTTTTTATTCCATTAACTACATTTATTTGACAGCTAACTAAAGTGGCTTTGTGACTTCCGTTTATAAACTGAGGCATGATTACAGATCAAAATGCCACACCATAAATACAGAGATTAAAATTAGCTGAAACTCGACCCGCTGTCGAGCTGAGATATTAATTAACGAGACGTTCAAAGCCCAGCAACGCAGAGTTTATCACCGACTTGTATTGCTACCTAAGGTGGAAATCCAGCTTCAAACATACCAGCAAGAAAGTAAAAAACTATTTAATTAGTAACCTGATTACTTATTGCTGTCTTTTGTAACCTAGCTTATGAGTCGGACTTTACTTGTGAATGTCGAGTGAGTACGCACCTAGTAAAATATGTTTCTTTTATTTAAAAGTGGACAAAACGCTTTAAATAACATGAGCGCTTCGGTCCACATTTAACCACACAGGCAAATTTTCTTCGGAGGACATGTATGAGGACAGTGAGACAGTGGTGAGGTGTATGTGGTAGGAGTGACAGATGGGTTCAAAGTGGGGGTGGGATTACATCAGCTCTGAGCCCCTTCTTATTTGCAGTGGTGATGGACAGGTTGACAGAGGTCTCTGTGGACTATGATCTTTGCAGATGATATTGTGATCTATAGTGAGAGTAGGGAGCAGGTTGGAGAGAGCCTGGAGAGGTGAAGGTATGCACAATACATGTGTGAATGAGAGGGAGACAGGTGTAACAGTGAAGTTTCAAGGAGCAGAGGTAGTGAAGGTAGATGAGTTTAAATACCTGGGGTCAACCATCCAAAGCAATGGACAGTGCACAAGAGAGGTGAAGAAGAGAGTGCAGGCAGGGTGGAGTGGATGGAGACGAGTGTCAGAGGTGATGTGTGACAGAAGGACAGCAGCAAGAGTGAAAAGGAAGGTTTACAAGATGATAGTGAGACCTGCTATGATGTGTGGTTTGGAGATGGTGGCACAGACAGAAGGACAGGAGACCGAGTTGGAGGTGACAGAGCTGAAGATGCTTGGTACATCAGAGGGACAGCTCAGGCTGAGCAGTTTAGAGACAAAGATAGAGAAGCAAGGCTGAGATGGTTTGAACATGTGCAGAGGAGGAATAGTGGATATATTGGACAAAGGGTGTTGAAGATGGAGCTGCCAGGCAGGAGGAAAAACAACTGAGAAGTGTTCTTTCAGAGAAGGTTGTTGTGACAGAGGAGGGATAGAGGGAGATGGTCCACTATGGCGACCCCTAAAGGGAGCAGTGTGTGGATGTCAGCTAAACAGAAAAATGTTTTTAATGTGTAAAAATAAATAAATATTATTATTATTATTTTTTTTTTTTTGATGAGTACAGGAGGGTATTAAGGTACTTTAGGTGGTTCTATTTATTGTTTCAAAATCTAATACAAAGCTTTTTAAAAACTCTGGAGTGAACTGGAAATAATTCAGAATAACAGTTTATTTTTTTTATTCATGATTCAGTCACGATTAAGAGATCAGGCCTGTGGTAAATAGTTTATATGTGGTAGATTGTTGTTGTTGTTGTTGTTGTTTTTTTTGTTTGTTTTTTTTTAACCCATTTAGTGGTATTCAAATCCCTATTAGGAAAACCACAGGTATGAACTCACTGATTCCTCATGAAGGTGTTTACATGTGTAAGACTATACCTGAAGTTTTTACACACTTGGAAAAAACCCAGTGTGTTTGACATGTCTTTGTTTTGATTAAATCATTTCAGCTTTCTGAGGAATCACACTTTATAAAAGAATATACCAAAATGAGGCATGTATAAAGCCTCTCTGAATGAAGCCTGCCTGTGTTCTTGCAGCCTGTTTTAGCAGGTTGTAAAGACTCCCTCTGCTTGTCCCCGTCCACTGGAGTCATATTGGAGCGTCTTGGCTCGGTGCCCCTGCAGAAGTCCTCCTCCTTCCTGGGCTCCAGATCCGGAGACTCCAGCCCTTGTCTCTCAGAAGAGATCCAAGTCTCCATTTCCTCCACTGGATCCATCCCTGATGTCAGCACCAGGCTCGCCGCGCTTTCTGCAGCCTCGTCTTTAAAGAATGAGCGAGAGCAGGCAAGTCCTTCGTCCTGAATACATACAGTCATGGCCAAAAGTTTTGTCAGTTGCACAAATCTTTTGTTTCGTGCACTTTGCCGCTTCACTTTTTATTTAGATTATTTTTCACATGTTTCTATGATATAGTGAAGGACAATCTCAAGCATTTCATAAGCTTCAGATACTTTTGTTTGCAAATAAATCAAATTTATGCAGAGAGTCAGTATTTACAGTGCTGACCCTTCTTCTTCATAACTTCTGAAATTCACTGTGGCATCATCCAAACATGATTTGGCCCAGAAGCTGATCTAGCTGATTCTGCTTTACTGCCCACTTTTTAAACAACTGACCATAGATTTTAAATCGGATTGAGATCTGGGGAGTTTCTTGGCCATGGATCTAAAATGTTAATTTGATGATCTCCGAGCCACTCGGTTATCACTTTTGCCTTGTGCCATGTTTTTCATCATGCAGGAAAATGCACAGATTGTCACAAAATTGCTCCTGGTTCATTGGAGGAAGTTGGTTTTTGAGGACGTTTTTAGTATGGTCAATCCTTAACAAACGACACCTTTTATATTGCTTCTGTCACTTTGTTAAAGACTTCTAAAAAGCATCTGAATCCCTGTTTTTTCTCGTGCTACAGGCTGTTACAGATGAGGCGAAGGATGAAGATCCAGAGGCAGATATCAATGGAGTTTCCAGTCCTTCATCACTACCCGCCATTTCCGTGCTGTCACCCAAAGCCATGGAGACAGCCGGCCGTATTATCAAAGTTCAGGAGGAGCATCGAGAAAAGGCTAAGGTTCGAGTTCTTGGATGTGTTTTGACAAGAAACGCACTGTTGCCTCACATTTTAGTATTAGCTAGCCTTTTTAAAAAATGAAAATAAAAAAAATAAGAGGGCCATGATTTCTTGAAAGACATGTTGCTTCTGAGTTTTACACATATATTGTTTTGGCGATTTGCACTACAAGACAATTGCCGTCAACCTCCGTTATACATAAGAAATGGCAGCCATCTTTCATCTGATTTCTCCAAAACAGGGCAGTTCACAACAAAACTATCAACGTGGATAAATGGCACTAAAGGCCAGCAGAAGAATTTATATAAATTTGATTTCGGCGTGACCTGTCCCCCTTTCAGAAGTTTAAGTTTACTGGAAATAAGTAAACTGATTTATATCAACAAAGAAACAATTTTTGGTCAGAACCAACTTCATCTCGGAAAAGTTGGTAAACTTCCCAAATTGAGGTTGTGGCGAAATAATTATTCAGTTAAGGGACAATGAATAAAGATGGATTTTTATTAACTGATTAATGGGTTAAAGCAGAAATGCCAAATATTTTTCTTGGTTCAGCTGCTTTTCTCTGTTTATTACCATCTGTCCATCTGTCCATCTGTCCCATTTTCTGGTGCTTAACTAGGTTGTGGGGGCAGCAGTCTCAGCAGAGATGCCCAGAACTCCCTTTTCCCAACCACCTCCTCCAGCTCTTCTGGAGGTGCTCCAAGCCAACTGAGAGAAGTAATCTCTCCAGTATGTCCTAGGTCTGCCTGGCGTCTCTTTCCTGTAGGGCATACCTGGAACGCCTCACAGGAGGCACCCTCATCAGGTGTCTGAACCACCTCAACTGGCTCCTTTCCATGTGAAGGAGTAGCAGCTGTACTCTGAGCCCCTCCCAAATGACTGAACTACTTACCCTATCTATAAGGGAGAAACCAGACACCCTTCAGAGGAAGCTCATTTTGTCTGCTTCTATCCACAAGCATTTTCAGTCACTACCCCCAGCTCATGGCCATAGGTGAGGGTTGAAACGTAGATCACCCAGTACATCAACAGCTTTGCCTTTGCGCTCAGCTCTCTTCACCACAGCAGACCGGTACAGCATCTGCATCACTGCAGATACTGCACCAATCTGTCCGTCAGTCTCCTGCTCCCTTCTTCCCTCACTTGTGAACAAAACCCCAAAATACTAAAACTCCTTTACTTGGGACAGAAACTCATTCCCAGCCCAGAAACCCAGACGGACCACCCTTTTCCAGCTGAGGACCATGGCCTCAGACTTGGAGGTGCTAATTATCTTGCAGGCTGCTTCACACATGGCTGCAAACCACCCCAGAGTGAGCTGGAAGTTTGCGTTTGAAGCCCACAGATCTACATCAGCATGGATTGGGTGCCGGTCAAAGGCGGAGGCCTTGGTGGTCCAGGCCTTGGCTGCTTAAAGTGGTTTTATCAATATAAACTTAATACTTTTTCCTCTTGCACTGTCCACCAAGTAATACTGTAGCAAAGTTATTAACTGAAAAACTGATCAACAGATTGCTTAATGAGGAACATGATCATCGTGATCTGTTTTATTTTACTTTGTAAACAAAACTCCAAATGTATCTTTTGGAAATGCCTCTTATAATTTTGTTAAACATCTTGTGTTATTGTCATTACTTTGCTTTGTTTACTTAATGTACAACTTTTTGTTTTTAGAAATTCCCATATCAACCTAAACATTATATGAATATGCTGTATAGGCTTTCGTGTTACAGTATATGGAAGAACATGCGATGTTGACACTTAAAGAAATCTGGAAGTGGGTTTAAATTTTTTCATACTAACTTCTGCTGACTCATTAGTCAAAGCTATGTTTTTTTGCATGCTGACCACTACGTACTTTATATTTGGTTGGTAAGAGTCTCACCTAACCGTCTTCTATCCGTCGGCTCAGTTGGCGCTCAGGCTGCGGCAGGAGGTGCAGGAGAAGCTGGCAGCGGAAGTGGCCAGCGCCGAGTCGGAGCAGCTGAAACGTTTTGAAGAGCTCATGGAGCTGAAGCAGAGGCAGGAGTACCAGAGTATGAGGGACATGATGGACAGAGAGTAAGGGCAATCATCAAGCATTAAAAATTACTATAATGCTTAAAAGTGTCTGGAAATTGTTACATGTGATAAAACCTGGTCTGATTTTCCACTTCCTGTACTGCAGAACCAAAGAGAGCATGGGGCGTCAAGAGAAGCTGAAGGAGGAGCAGCGGCACAGAATGAAGGTAGGTGGAAAAGTCTGGAAACATAACACGTAAACCACATGGCATTACTGGGGAAAATGTGATAAGTCATCCCTAATGGTTTCCCATCTCTCAGTATCCTTTTAAAATGTATATTGTATAACTGTGGTATCTAGTGGTCTCTCAAAAGTCTCCAATTTAGCTTTTTGAATTTAAAAAAATTGTGCTTGTGCAAATTCGAGGTATGATTCTGAGGTGCTTGATGTGCAGAGCCTCACAGCAGTAGAAGTAGAAGATGCTGTTTATTTACAGTAATCCACTTTATTAATGATTTTTTATTTTTTTTTTGTATGAAAAATTGGAACACATGACATGTGTATATTATCAATATCTCGTGCACACACAAAAAGCTTGTTTTTGGGGGGGGGCTCAGTCGTGTAAAACATGCCCTGGAAAAAGCTTTCCCCACTCTGTTGTCACTGTGAGGATCCGTACTGTTCTGTTCTGTGCTGTGCTGTGTTAATACAGTTTGTTTGTCCGTCAGATCCTGAACCTGCGGCTGAGGGAGGCGGAGCAGCAGCGCCTTCGGGAAGCAGAGCTCGAGAGGCAGAGGCAGGCGGAGGGCAAGGAGAAACTGCGTAACCTCAACAGCATCCAGGGGGAGATCCTGCAGCTCAACCAGCTGTTGGAGCCATCCACCCAGACCAAGACAGACCTCCCACCGGCCAGCCTCAGCTCCTACAGCACCCGAGGGAACCAGCTGTGCTCCCAGGTGTCTGAGGTGGTGCGAAAGACTGCAGAGGTCAGTTTACATCCTCGTTTTTAAGGCTCATACTCCTACATTCTTATTTTCTGCTTCTACTCACGAAGTAAATATGTATTTTTCCGGCTCTTTTCAGGGAGAGTTCCCCAGCGTGGAGGACATGACCGTGGCAGAGCGAGCCTTGCACGAGATGAGAGCGCTGATCCGGCTGATGCAGGAGGAGGCGGCCAAGGCTCAAGAGAAGAAGAAGGAGCAAGAGCAGGAGGAGCAGCACAGGAAGCAGGCAGAGCTGCAGGCGAAGCAGGAGGGGGAGAAGAAGGCGGCGCAATTGGCCAAAGAGAAGGCACAGAGGAAAGGTGATGGAGGAGAAGCCTTCGCTTATATTCTGCAAATCAAAGCTACAACATGCATGTGTACAGCTGGAGGTGTTATCAGCACCTCGTGCACAAAACGAAACACCATGTTTATATAGAACAATTTAGAGAATCACCGATTAAATTCATCTTGTTTATTTGTGTTCATAATCTTGTGTTTGTGGTTTTTGGCGTTCTTGAGGAGCCCTGGATTGACTGCAGTACCCAGAGTTATAGCTGCTGAGTATTTCCAACATTTCATACTGAACCTCTTCCCACAGGGCTGCAGAACAGCGCTGAAGACAGCACGCTGAAGTGGTACAATGATCTGCAGGAGTCGGCTGCTCGGTGCGCTCAGTCCTTCGAACAGCTCAACTCCGCAAAGGACCCACAGGTGGGTTTGTGCAAATCACAATGAAAGATTCTGGCACCCTTTTGCAGAGGCAAAAAAGGTTGTATTCTTAGAAGTTTTAACCTACAAAGATCTTGACAAAGTTGATATCAGCAAAAACGTAATTTAACAGATTAATTATTTAACTGGTAAATCCACCCACCTGTTTTCTACTACTTAAGTGGGTCCATGATTTGCTATGAGATGATGGACTTGGATAAAGGCACAGGATTCTGTGTAGGACTCACATAATGACTATTTTGTGTCTCTGTGCCCATCTGTGTAGTCTTTTAATTTAGGCTCTGGACTTTGAACTAGAAATTATTTAAGTGGTGATCTTAAAGATGCAAGTCCTGGTTGGTTTGTAGTTACTGGTGCAAGTGGGAAATACCGTTTAATACTACAGGTCACTGAAGTGTGGGGAGCATCGAAATAAAGTTGTCCATTGTTAATAAGCTGGGCAATAATTGTCCTTTTTCCATCATTCTGTGAACATCTTTATGTGTAAAATCTGATTTAAAAAAAATTCCTACCTGACTCACTCAGAATCAGCAGATTTTTAATGTTTCATCATTTTAGTATTTTTAATGCAGACATGCACAATTTTTCCTTCATACTGTGACTGTTGTTACAGGGACTCCAAGTATGGTGGACCACGACTGTCCAAATCAAAAATAAATAAATGACTTCATTTAAAAAAATAAAATAAAATAAAATAAATTAAATGCACCAGATGTAGTATAATAAATATGTGTAATCAACAACAATGAATTAATAACATGTATTTATTCTTTAATTTTTTCAACAAGGTCTC
>VUQI01027540.1:0-16143 GCA_015106735.1 Paratilapia polleni
TTGAAGTCTGAAGAAACAAGACATATTGGCAATTCAACAGTTTATTCATTTAACAAACAGGGGCCTCAGTAGCATGTGGAAGAACCATACACAGCCACAAGACCCTGGCACCTCCTCCTCATGCTGGTCACCAGCTTGGTCACACACTGCTGTGGGATGGCATCCCATTCTTCAACCATTATTTGTCGCAAGTTACCCAATGTGGTTGTGTTGGTCACTCTGCCACAAACAGCACGCCCAAGCTGATCGCACAAGTGTTCGATGGGGTTGAGGTCAGGACTGCAGGCAGGCCATTCCATTGTCTCCACTCCCAAATTCTGGAGGTAAGCTGTTTGGCATTGCCAGAGAAGATTTGGCAAGTTCTTTATGGGCGCAACCCACATACTCAACTCTGCTGCTCAACCCACAAATGCATTTTCCTTACAAATGTGGCACCATTTAAAGGGAAATAAACAACGACATGAGATTTGTTGCCAAGAAGCATTGTTACAACAAAGAAATAATCGACCAAACACAAATTTCCTTACTTTTTGTGCTAAGTATATATGGTAAGCCAAGAGGCGTCCAGAAACTCTGGGGCTTTATTTAAATGCTCCCCGTAGCTTAATTTTCACTGTTAATCAGTCAGGAACTGAGAATTTTAACTGCAGCACTTATTTCTCCATTAAATCACTGTCCTTTTAAAGGAATATTTCTGTATTTTTGGAAACACCTGCAGCATTTGCTTGCTCTCGAGTTGGACGAGAAGATCAATACCATTCTCATGTCTGAGAGGTGAATATGAGGCAGCATCTACCAGCTTCTTAGCTTAGCTTAGCTAAAGAACGTGCTTGCCATTAGAAAGAAACCAGGTTTAATGCACTTTATTTTGCAGACCCAGAGGCTACATCTTTTATATTTTTTTTCAGCAGCAAAGATCACATCGTGTCCTTTTTATTAAATGAGAATGAATGCAAGTAGGCTGCAGCTGTTATGATGTCGAAGGTGTATTTAATCAACATTTACAGTAAATCTCTTCACATCATGGTCCACCTACACACCTGTTTTTATTTCTGTTTTTAGTGAATAGACGTCTTCTAAGGGCTTGTTTGGCAAAAACAGACACTGTTTGATTGGCAGCTCCTTTACTTGCCTGTATCATTGGGCACGTTCCAAGACCCAACCAGCACGGTGCCAGTTTGTGCTGATTGGATGTTCATTTCTGATTGGCACACAGACACTGGCCACTTACTACTTTAAATGACAGCTTTGTGCAGCATTTAAACAAAATAACGTGTACCCTTGTACGTATATAAACACATACTTCAAATTACAAAAGATTCTTCATTTTCATCCACAAAAATCAAATTTTGGCCAATCTCCCTTCAAGGTTGTCCCCTTGTGCCTCTCTGGACTGCTTCTACCGCAACTGTTATTTTAGATGAGTCCGTGGAGGTCCCACTCTGAACACTTGCATGTGCACTCTGGGATTTCACCATGGACTTCTAACTCTCACCTCAACGTCAGTGTCAAACTGATTCAATTTTCGTGTTGAGGATCATCGCTAGTAATAAAAGCTGGGTCTATGACAAGGATATGTCCCATCCTTGTCATTTTTCAGTGGGGTTGCCAACCATGAATTCTTTCCCCAGGGTCAAACTATTTGTGCAGTTCTACTGAGGCACCATTTATGTGCCTGCTCACAGTCCATTCTCACCACATTCGACTACCTGCAACTTCATCCTCTTTCTCAAAATGTAATTCAAGTTGAAGGTTTCTGTTTTGACACAATGAAATGGACATAACAGAGGCACAAGTGCTGAGGACAGGACTTCGAGGGAGCAATGTAAAAATACAAAACTATTGCTCTGGAAGTGGTGCAGCGCTGCACGAGAGGACTAGCATGAAAATGAGATCAGCTAGATTTAATCAGATAATCGTTTTAATTTTTATGACTAAAGTCACAAAACTTTAAAATCACATCTTGTACACTATTGAATACAGACATGGAAAAGCTGACGCTTGCTTCTTTTCTTCAGTAGGCTGGACTCCTACTCATCTCTCCTGTCTCGCATGTCTAAGAAAGCTATTGGTCAGTTACAGCCTGTACAGATCATAGCAGCATGTGTTCCAACAAATAGAGAGTCCACATTACTCCAATTTTAAAATCTCTACATGAACAGACAGACTGGTATTTGTTGTTCCTCTCTGACCTTGTTAAAAAGTCTGTGGTTGTTAGAGTGCACAGTGGGGGATTGTTAGATTTCTCTCCATAATACTGTGAAATAATACTTCATACGAAAAGTGACCCAAGGTGACATCTGTTTCGTTGGTGTTACATAAATAAAATTCAAAAGGATCCCTTTGATCTTCTGATGAAGTCCTTTTGATCAATTCCTGAGGTCAGAACTAAAAGGCACGGTCAGGTTAGCATTTGCTAATCAAAGCCCAAAACTCTGCATCTTGCAGTCTTTCAACTGTGTTTTTAATTTAATTTCATATTTCACTTTATATATTCTAGTTTAATTGTATATATTTAATATGGTTCTTGTATTTTAAGTATTTTATTTTACATTTTTTGTATGAATATTGCTGTAGCTAAAAGTGTTTATTATTTGTATTATTTCCCTCTTAGAGACTTTCCATCTCACTTAAAAACACAATTTTTCTGTCTGATATGCTTTATCATTCTCATGCATAATACTTGGTCTCATTAAAGTGTGTCTGTGTGTACTTATGTGAGGGTCCGATGGCATGTTTGAGTGAAGATGATTTTGTTGTGAAATTACAGTTGTGTCTGAGCAAGATTTATGGCCCCAAGCTTTATTGTATGTGTGTGAGTGTGACTGTGCATATATATACAGCACGTGTGTGTGTGTTTGTGTTTGTGTTTGTGTTTGTGTTTGTGTTGGAATGAATGTGGTGTAGTTTTGAGATTATGATGCTGTGTGTTTGGAGTAAGCATGATTAATGATCTGTACCTGTGCTCTCGCGCACACGTGCTGGTTACTAATGGATCTGCTTATTTTATTTCTGTGCATTAAACAGTGACAGAATAGAACATGAAGCCACTGAGAATGAACTAAGTGTATAAATAATCTTAGTTATGACCGTAGGTTTGCAGATATTTTCGTTACAAAATGCCTAATCAGTATTCAGTAATTTGTTTGAATTCTAACAATCATTTCTCTCTTTTTATTCTCTTTCCACAGTGAGAAGAGGAAGCTGCAGGTGAACATCGCGAGTCCCATCCAGTGCAGCATGAATGGCAGAAAGTGCACAGTTATCGTCGAGCCCAAGATCAACCAGTCACAGCCGGACTTCACCAAGAGCCGATCTGGTTACATCCTGGCTGTTCCTGGCAACTAAAGTGGGCCAAGAAAGAAAAAACAGCTGATTTCAAAGCTGGCTTGGATTATAATGATGATGATTCACTTCTTTTCTTGTGGGTTTTTTTTTTGTTGTTGTTTTTTTTGCAGAGCTGCTAATAATGTGACAGTGCAGCTCAGTCCTTAGTTTGGAAACCAATGCCAAAATTGACCTTTTTGTTGACTTCAAGGCTTCAATATTTTTTAAAACAGCATGTACTACATGATTATGCACCAAAGAGGTGTTGTTTTTTTTTTTCAGAATCTAAAATTCAAACGATTTGCTTTGTGCAATATTTCTTTTATTGTAGATTGATTATTTTGAGTGGAGGTGAGAGGGGATTATGCAGCAACTGTCCTCAGAACCACTGATGTTGCATAAGAGGCAAAAAATCCAAAGGCTTTGCAGGAATTCATAATCCCTGCAGCTTCTTGTGTGGGAGCTGGATCAAAGTGAAACCTTAAAAAATTAAGAGGATATTCTTGTATGACTTTGATTCTTTTAAATTGCTTTAAAACAGAAGAAACCTGTTTTTGTGACTTACGTTCTAAATAACTATAATTTTAATTGAAGACTTGCCTACCTAGATGGTGAATGGAAGGTCGTGCAGTGTCCAATTTTAGTTAATTGTCATGCTTACAATCACATCCAGGAACAGCGAGTGAGAAACAAATACCAAACTTTTTGTTCGTTTTGTTAGTCACAGTATGTTGAGCTGGATGTGTTGAGCACATCCTGAACTTTGCACCCAGCTACATGGAAAATCTGCTAATTTTAATCTTGCATCTTCTAGTTTCTGTGCAGTGTCTGCAGTTTTATAATTAACACTTATGCTGCTTATACATTTAAGGTTAGAACGTGCTGTTTGTGAACAGCATTACAAATATGTGTACATGGAGAACTTACACTGCATCTGGTGTAAACAGGGATGCAATTGCTGAAACTCGATAACAAAAGTCTAATAAGAGGATGGTGACATAAGCATTGTTTTGTTTCCTACAGGTATTTTCAGTCCATATTTTCTCCAAATTGGAGACTTAATGTTCTTACTGGCCAGTGCTGTAAAATCCCATGTGAACTCCAGCTCCTAAACAGACTCTCATTTGCTGTCTTTGTGTTTAGTGAATAGCCTGATGACTTGTAGTGGTCCTTAGTCCTTTGGAATAGGCTTCCACTTGACAAATATTCCCTTCATCACAGAAGGAGAGTGAGTGTGTGTGTGTGAGTGTAACTGAGGGACTCTGTGTGTGTTGATTAGCTCTTTTCACTCTTCTCTTCTTGGCCCGGAGAGGCTGGCTAGTGGCCACAGAGAAGGAGTGAGGACAGAAGGGCGTGACGTCTATAATCAGACTGCTGTCCCCATGACTTTTTGTATTCTTTGTGGAGTACTCAGAGACTTAATTTACATCTTATCTCACTAAAGATTCCATCACAGTTCTCAAAGTGTGAAAAGCCAAATCACACTAATCTAATCATCAGCTCTTGAGTCTGGTTTGTACTTTTCTTACAAGCTGCTGGGTGTGTTTGCATTGTTAGCACATTCAAATATGTTTGTTTTTTTTAAAACAATGACAAAAAATTGTGGCAGGACAAAGCTCAACAAATGGAGATGTCTGTCTTTATAATGTGCGTTTGATACTGATGTCCAGACTTCAGTGGTTTTCAGCAGTACACAACCAAACAAAACCACAAAGCGTCGTGCAGACTAAATCTTAAATTGTAAACACAGATGGCTGTAAAATTACACTTGTTGAGCGGTGTAATTGTCGAGCAGAGGCTCGTCTTCAAGCAGCAACAATGCTTTTTTCTTTTCTTGTGTAAATGCGATAATAGCACGTAATCTTGATCAGCAGATGGAGTTTCTATAGTTGTTAAAGATAAGAGTTTTACAAAATAAACATTAATAAGTCTGGTGATAGGCAAAGACTGCATAAAAAACATGGGCATAGCCACCATGAAATCATTTTGAAGCCTCAATATTGTTTTTTTTTTTGTAGCTAGAAGTGACCATATTTAAACGGGAGGGAGGAGGGCTAAGTTATCAGCTAGTGCTAGCAGGCTTGGTTGGAAAGCTGTATCCAAAAACTGCACAGGTGCTTCACACAGACAGATGTCTCGTTAATTGGTGCCACTAAAATATACTAATAAAATACCTGAAGTGCACTTCTGAAAACTGGAGTGTGTTCATCTAGGATGAGCTGTTGGTACAAACCACACAACAGGCCACATTAATTGTACTGAAAAAGCTCCAAAAAGCCCCAACACCACAAAGTCTGTCAGGTGGTCCACCTGGAACAAGCTATTGACTAACACAACCATTTTCATACTGTTTTCTCTGTATGCTGCAGCTTATTCTGTTTCTGGCATTTTGTTCGACTTACTAAATGAAGAAAAAGAAATGCAATGAACTAGTGATCTCACTAACTGTAAGTTAGCAAACAAGCTAACTGTCAATAAGTAGCTTGTCTGTGCAGTTACTAATGAATCCTTTTACTCCCAGAGGTTTGTAGACATCTACGTTTGTCCTTTTCCTGAACAGCTTGTATTTTGAAAAGATATAAAGCAAGCTAAAAGGCTACAATAGCTTCCTTACTCCTCACTTCCCTCAAAGCTAACCCCTATCACTGTGATTTATTAAAACTCCTAAATTTTGATAGACACAATGAGTATTTCCATGACAAAAAAAACATCTGCTAATGAAAGTCGTGTGATATAATGAAAAGCTCCTAAATGGATCTAGTGTTGATTTTTGTTTTCTCTACTGCTTTTTCCCAGGTCAAGAATGAATTCTCACTTCTGGCCATCTACCACCGAAGGCCATGTAATGTTGATGAAAGCTATAAATTACTGCCTCTTTGAATAGACCAATGTCATTCTCAAATATGAAGGAACAGATATGTTATGGATGTTTTTGATGAGTCAAAAGACTGTCTGAACCTCTTCAGCATTTTATAATTATTCTTCCCACAGTCACAATGCTGTATTGTCTCTGTAAAGGCAAAGTAAAGAACACTGAATGTGGGTTGAGGAACAACAGCCCAAGGTTAGGAATGGAGCTCCCTCTGTGCCTGCCCTAGTTGAATAGGCAGGCTTCGTCACAACTGGGAGGAAAACTTGTTAGCAGTTGTTTTAGCCACAGTAGCTCAGTCTGTGCCTGAGTGTTGTCTGAACAAGTCATTTATCTTAATTAGCTTGCAAGTGCCCCTGTCTTTTAAAGTGGTAAATCTCCATTTTACCTCAGAGCTTTTCTGGTGGATGACCTTGTCCTGTTGCTCAATAAGACACAGAGTTGTTTGGGGAAATTGGTGCATTTGTGGTGTGGATTAAGGAAGTGACATTGGTAGCGCTAATAGATGGTTTTCAGAGGAGCTCAGCAGTGTGTGTGTGTGTGTATTAGCTGTAACACTGCAGCTCTCCATATCCTCCAACATTCTATAATCTCCCACAGGGCTTCTCCTCTCCTCCTCTTTCCTCAGCTTTTCACCCCTCATCATTAGGATGGACTCCGTGTCACTTCTCACTTCAGCGCTTCTCTCGTTGCTTTAAGTCAAAGGGGGTTGGTGACAAAGCCCTGCCTGGGCTCCTCTCCTTCTACTTGCTCTGCTTTTTCTTTTCTCCTCTCTCCCTGCCCCCATTTCTCCCTCCCTTTCCACTTTTGCTTCCACGGTCAAATCACTTGGCTCCTCGCCCGGATGGGCTGGCTGTACCATCCTGCAGGGCAATGAAGATTTTTCAGGTTTATACATTTCTTCAGTCATCCTGGACTCGAGAGACATGGCAATAAAGAGGGAGAGTACACCTGCAGCAACACGAGCAAGAAAATATCATCAAGCAGAAACAAAGCGTCTTTAAAAACAGAGACTAAGCTGGTAGGATATATAAGGATATCTTTATCTTGGAGCCAATGAAAAGCTTTCTGGTTGCCCTAACCAGTCTTTGGCCATTTCTGTGGCAAAAAGCCAATTCATAGTTTTTGTGTCACGTCTTTATAGGAGCACTCACCTTTTCTCTGCTTCCTGCCAGTTGTTTTTTGCAGGCTTTGTTAAGCCAAAATTGTTGGATAGTTATTAAATCGGACGTACTAATGACTAGCCACTCTGTTTACAACTGCTAGCTGAGTGTAGGGTATAGCAGTACATGTGAACCATAGTCTCTGATACAACAACAGTGGCCAAATCAAACCAATCAACTTTAAATAGTGGGCCATTTAAACTGACTCTGGAAATAACATTTGATTAGATTCATGTCAGATGAACTGTCTATAATTGTTCCGCCTTATCTTTATCGTCCTAAAACAATGACTACAGTGAAAGAATATTAGCTCTGACAGTGAAGAATTTCCTCACCTCCAAACGGCAGCATTATCGAACCATGGAGCCTGAAAATACATTTCTTCACAAAGATATGTGTAAAACAAAACCAAAGCAGAGCTCAGACGGGGACTTCGCTGTTTTTAGTGACTGAAATACTGCAGCAGGTGCTGTATGTGGATCACAAGTGCTCATAACTTGCACTTTGTTTTGTTCTTTTGAGAGGCGACTTAAACAAACGTGGTCTGAAACTCATGGAGGATTAGTAAGCTTGTGCTGCAGTTCTGTAGAGCGTCTAGGATATTGGAACGGTGTTTCGGCCTCCATGGCTCTGCACTGGTAACATGACTGAAAACTGAATTCTGAATTCACGTGATATAGGTAACAAGCATACAATTTCATTTTCACAATAGTCTTAAGTAGTTTCATAAAACACCTGGGCTCTGTAGCCTTTAGCAAAGGTTACTTAGCACAGAGGCAGTAGTGCAAGTAGATGTGTTGGGGACTATTTTCAGAAATGTATTGATACACATTCAGTGCAGTAGAGTATATGTGGCACAAAATAGTGTGTGTGCACATTATAATGAAGGAAGATGTTGCCCAAAATTACAATGAGGCTCATTGTTGTGTTATTAAATAAAATGGAGCTGGATGGCAGATAGTTTTGGATACATATACAGTGAATTGCTGGCTCTGGGGTTTTCATGGGATTTATTAATATAAAAATATGGAGCACTAAATTTATTCCTTAAAGATTTTTTTCTTTTTCTTTTTTTTGTGAGTAAATCTAATCAAAGATGATTACTTTTCCTTTATGTTGGTTATTAGTTTTATCATAAGAGTGAAAATCAAAGGCTTGTTTCTAAGTACCCCTTTATAAATAGGTTTAAATATTAAATATGAATGTTAACACTTGGAGACTTGTGCCATTCTTCCCTTTACTGTTCCATCCAGTAAGATACTGTAATAAGAGGTACATCCCTCTAGTTTCTGTGTTTCAGACTCTCTTATCAAGCCCATCCATGTTAGCCAAAGGGTAACAAATTCCATTTTCTTTTCTGTAATTTTTTCTGTATTCTGTAGCTTTAAGTTAATCTATGTATGCACCATTCATTCAGCAAGTGCCTAACTTTATATTGTTTATATTTTGCATATTTGTGTAATAAGTCATTATTACGTATCATAAATATACTGTAATATCCAGAATAAGTCTAAAGGGAAATGCTGTAATATTCTGTATGAATGCAGGCTATGCATTCTATGATGTTTCTTAATGAAAAACTATTTCATTAATCAATTTATTAATAAATTTATTTGCTTCAGTAATTGATTCCCATTGTGCTTTTGTTGCTTGTGTGTGCTGTCATGTGCTTCAGGCATGCTCAGATAAGAGGTCATTAATCTGTAAATCATGTAAAGGCTAATGTTATGTTGACTCAAATGTTTCCCAGTTGTAGTCTCTAACGCATGATGTGGTAATAGCTGGGCAGAACTCAGTGTGAATCCACCCACTAACAGCTGTTTCTCCGGTTGACGTCGAGACGACTAAAACCCCTGCAGTTGGCATGACAACACCGCTTCCCACCGCCACTGTGTCACCAGCCATCCTCAGCTATCTCAGCAGGGGTTTATAATCCACTGGCTGATGGATCACTATCTGCCGCAAAGAGTGGGATGAGTCTACTTTTCTTCAAGGGCAGTGACTAACTGAGACTGGACTGACTGATCTGTTGGTTAAATGAATGGGCAGAGAGCAAACTAACCCAAAGATGTCTGTCTCGGTGTGGGAGGTTTCCGGTAAATGTTGGGTAAAGTACTGATTTACATCCCTGGGGTCTGTTTCACAAAGACAGACTCTGACTATCACTTTTGGGTGTCAAACATACAGCTTACAACCAAAAGATCCAGTTCAACCTACTCGATTGCTCTGCAAAATGGGAAAATTGCAAAGTTGGAAGCAAGATCTTTCAACTTCACAATGTATTTTACACAAGGAAGCATTTGTATTAAAGGCATAGACTGTATACAAAAGATGGACGCAGCCACTACAGTATATTACCCATTGGTTTTGGACTTGAATTTTGAAGCCTCAATGGTTTTGGCTGCTATTAAGTTAGTTAATTGGAGCCAGAATTTGGACAAGATGGTGGAGTTAAAAGCTAATGTCACCAAACGTGGTTAGCAAGCAGCATCCATAAACTGTACAGGTGCTAAGCACAGAAAGAGACACCTGCTAATTAATGCTAAGTCACAGACTAATAAAATATTAACATTTTACCCATCAAAACTCCATCCATCCATCCATCCATCCTCTTCCATTTATCCAATTTAAGGTTGTGGTTGGGCTGGAGCCTATCCCAGCTATCATGGGGTGAGAGGCAGGGTACAGCTTGGATAGGTCAGCAATCTGTCGCTAACAGAGGGACAGACAATCATTCACACTCACATCTAGGACCAATTTAGAATCACCAATTAACTGAACACGCATATCTTTGGACTGTGTGAGGAAGCCAAAGTACCAGGAGAGAACCCACACAGAGGTGTGTGAGAACAGTGGGACTTCTATGACCAGTGGGTGAAGTCACTGTGGCTACATCCATTTTTTAGATACAGTTTATTTCCCTACTTAATATTATATTGGCCTGTTTGTGGCCCATGAACCCGTGATTTTAACAGCCTCGACTTACATCTAACTAGGATCTTAAGAAGAGGTTTAAAATTTCTATCGCAAAGAAGTGTTTTGTTCTTGACAATGACATTATTCCGGGTAGACTTCTTATGCCATAAGAAAGTGTATGTGCTTGTGATTGTTAAATTTGTCTGCCATACAAAAGACTAACATAAAACAGACCTGTAGCAAAGTGAGGATGTTAATGTGACTGTTAACATAAACCATAAATCAGTGAGGCTCAGGATGATCTCATTAGACTGATGACAACCTCACTCCACTACAAGATATTTCTAACTAGACTCTCTAAATACTTGTTATTGCTCATTCTGTTTGCATCAACAGACCACAAGTTATGAGCCATGTTTGCCATTTAACACCACTGGTGAGCAGACGTCACTAAAGAAACATAGCTCTTAGTTAAATAGACTTGACTTGACTGGTTTCATCCCTAAGCCATCAAAGGTAATATGCAGACCATCTGGTTACACATATTAACACCTTCAATCAGAGAGGAGACTCTAATCTGTGAAATCAAATGAGGTCTTTCAAACCTGCACACATCTGGAAAAAACTGATTTACAATCCATCAGCTATCACCAATAATTCCATTACATGTATGTCTCTGTCCAGTGAGTGTGTGTGTGTGTGTGTGTGTGGGGGGGGGGGGGGGGGGGGGGGGGGGGGGGGGGGGGGGGGGGGGGGGGGGGGGGGGGGGATTTGTGATGTGGATGTGGAGGCTGGGATCAGATGCAGCAGAAGTGACTGCTCTTAAGGATGTTTACAGTAAAACTAATTGGTTTTTACCCAACACAGTAAAACAGAGACGAACAGAGAATGAACTGCCAGTGCAGATATAAATCCAGGTGGAGAAATTGAAAGCCATATTTTCCTCTGGCTCAATAACACTGAGCCTACTACAGAGAGCCATTCCACTTCCTATTATTAATGTTCTGAAAATGGCTGCAATTCACCTAGAGGGCACTCGTGAGATAGTCCTCACTGAACTGGACTGAATGAAGCTAAACAGCTTAAACCATCTTCCAGACAATTTTTTTTTTTTGCACAAATATAGTATTGATTATATCTCTGACTTGAAATTAAATAATATGAATGCTGTTTTCTAATTACAGGAAAGCAGATTTCCCCCATGAAATTATTCTGCTACTTCATGCTGGTTGGTTGATTGATTTACAACAGTATCCGTTCCCTTGATTGCACCAGTTTCCATACAATAAGTATAAGTAATGTGAGAAGCATAGTTGAAAAATGCATGTGTGTATAAGAAGCAGCTGGTTGTGGTGACTGAAGGTGACTGCCAAAGTTATAGTTAAGTAGACTATATAATTTCTGGAGAAAATGTGGTGGGATTGTTGCTACTTCCGGACATTGTCTGTTGCGTTGTCTCATGTAGGTTAGGGATTAAAATTTGGTAAGACATACATACACTTTATCAGGTACACAGGTGTACCTGATAAAGTGACTGACCGCTTTAAATTTCACAACATTAAAGCATCTTGACAACATCTGATAAGTAATTGGAGGCCTTTATTTTGAAAAGGTGATAGTTTAAAGAATCCTGTTCAAATCCTATAATTATTCCAGGGCTTTTATTTGGAAACTCAGACATAGCTGTGGTCAACAGAATAACCTAATGTATGAAAATCAAGGTTAGGAAAATTTTAAAGCGTATTAGTCTTCTGAAACTGAGGATGCTGGAGCTTAGATAACTGACTCAAAAATATAGGTCTGTTTGTTTTTCCCATACTGTATGTCCATACTGAAAATCACAGTCAGGGAGACTGACAGAAGGATAAATGGTTTAGATAGGCTGAAAATGTGTGCAGCTAAACCATTTGTCTGAGAAAGAGACAAGGCTTTGCTTTGAAAGCACATCAAAAGTTTCCACCAATCAAAGAGAGAGAAATGAGATTCAAAGTGTTAACTAAGACAGAGGAGATTTAAATTAACCAATCAAATGCTAATATTGAAATAAATCCGCTTGTCAGCTGTCAATTGCTTGCACCTGTGTTAGTGCCCCAGAAGTTAGTTATTATGGCAATGGCATGTGTCTGTGTAACCAGAGAAATCTGTATAAAATTTCACTCAGCGCTACTCTTTAGAAAAAGGTTATAAATTCAGAACCACAGGTCATATCGAAGTGATTTAAAAGTCCTAAGAAGTTGTTCTACAGATCTGTGGTATTTTTGTGTTGTTAAAAATGTGGTTAAAAAAAATAGGTTGTTTCTGCTTTTCTCCAAAAGTCCTTGAAGAAAATATAATATTATATAACTCTATTGGGCAGTTATATGGCACTCCTGTCACTTAAATCCATGCAGATCAAAAAGTATACTTCTGTTGGGTTTGAGGAAGTCATTGTTTGAAAGAAGACGATTTTTCCTATGATTTGGTGGTAAAATGATGGCTGTAGAGTGAAAATTGTGGGCTCACCGGCAGGTTGAAGAGAAATTTTTCATTCGTTTTTCTGCTCCTCCCACTCTGTCAGTTAATTAGTCCCCTCTAACCCTCTCATTCAGTTGAATGCAGAAGGATTTTTAAATCATTTGAAACCCATAAAACGTACATCCAGGATGTACATCCAGGATGGGATGTGCTTCTTTGGAGGAATCCCACCAAATAAAAACTAAACTTAAAACTAAAACTAGATATGAAAAAACATTTTAGTTAACTGAAATAAAAATAAAACTAACTAACTAAACTAACTAAACTAAAATCAAAATATAAAGGAAATTTTCATTTGTCTTAGTTTTTGTCATTTTGATCACATTTGACGACACAAGCTGCCTGACGAGGCTTTGGTGAACATGTTAGTGAACACTAAAACTAAAATCAAATCAAACATTTTCAAACAATAAAAACTAAACTGAAATGAGCAAATCCACTCTGGAAACTAAATGAAACTAAACTGAATTCAAAACTAAAAGTCAAAAAGAAATTGGAAACTCTGGCTGCTGTCAAGACGTTGCTGCTAAAAATTCTCTGCTGCTGCTTGGTGACCACTCTCAAGTGGCTTGTGTTGCTGTGATGTCGCTAATACTTACAGAGAGGAGTTTTACTACAAACAAATCCATATGAATCTGGAAATTAAATTATATCGAATTGTCTTGACCCCTTCTATTGAAAAAATAATAAAAATTTTAAGACAAATAAGTGTACCCCTGAAACATTACATTTCTGGGCTATAGCTACATAGGGCCCTGTTGATTTTGGACTATCTTGGAAGCACCCCCTGTTTATCTGGAAGTCCGGAGAGTGGGAGTTCTTCAGTATTTACCAAAGTTCTCCTGTAATCTTGGCACTCAACAGCCATCTTGGTAACAGCTCTGGCCACATATTTGGGTAGTTATTTTGAGGCATTGTCTAAATTAATTTGAAAATAAATGGACTATCTTTGCTGTTGCAGAATTCTTCCACAGATTATTTTCTGAGCATCATGTGTCTCTCTTTTATTGTGTCTGATATTCATCCAAATACTTGATACCACCCATAAGCTAGCTGTCAAGCTACAGTAAAGCTATCATTTTAGACCAGTCTAGATTTAGTGTTTACTGGGTAGCTTCCAGGTAAAAATACGCACAAACCTAATAAAGCTTTTTTTTTTCTCAAGCAACAAGATGCTAAAATCAAATTTCATACTCATTAGTCTACAGCTGGAGGCCCAAAAAGACAGGTGATGGCCTTGAACGATCAGTGCATTTTATTTTTCCATCACAGTACAAAAATAAATTAAAATAAGCAGAAACAAACTCAAAAAACTTTCAGTTACAGCAACAGCTTTTTTGTCTTTTTCAGAAAAAGAACATTTTTTTATTGAATAGCATCAACACCCCTCCCTCAGCCCATCAAGGGAAAACCAAGTCCTAGTACCAGTGTGGTTGGAGAATGCTCCTCGTTCATAGGAAAACAACATGTCACACATTCTTCTGTACAATTAAAATGCTGTCAATCACACACACATACACACATTCGTTCATTCATTTGCTCACACACGCAGCCTTCGACTTTTTTGATTTTAATCACCTTTTTTATCTACAAAGTACGCAACAAGATACAGAAAAGAATTTGACAGAAATCGTTAACTATCACTTGAGGTTTTTTTTTTTCATATTTTATAAGCTTTTGAAAGTATTTTCTCAAACAACTACTGAATGATGCAAGTGAAGAAACATGGCACATTTCAAGTGGGCATGTGGACAGAGAGAAAAAGATTCGGGAGGGGTATCTGTTTGAGGCCCTTTATCCCAAATGCCCTGCTTTTTTCTGCCAGAGCAGAAGCCCATCCAAAGTGCGTGTCCCCCTATTGTGCCGAAGCAAATCCCTCCAAATGAACTGTCTTGTCAGCCAGTGTGTGACTCTACATCCACAGCAGAGAAAGCCACAGGTCATGACTGCCTGAGCTCCTCATTTTCTCTGATGTACACAAACAGCAGTGATGAGAGAGAGAGAGATGGGTCTTTCATTCTGTGGGAACACGACAAGAGCTTTTTGTTGGGACTACCAGCTTTTTAGACAGATTTTCAGAATACTGTAAACAAAAAAAGGGTGCACAATTTCTCTAAAGAGACCAAATATGGAGCTTTTAAAGAAAATACTGTATTTAGTAATTTTAGTTATTAGGAGAAAATGAGGAGCTATCTCAGGTATTCTGCATGCTTTCTGTTTGGTTATTAAAATTATGATTATTCTTATACAGGTTGCCTTATCTCTACCATCCTCTCGCGTTGTCACACAGAGGTGATGCTGATGGATTATCCTAAGTATAAGCTGTGCTTTTCTGCAGTGGAGATGAAAGAGTCATTGTGATTTAAATAATTTATTCCACTGTAAAAATGGTTTGTGCTTTCTGTTCCTGATATGTGGGACAGCAGGTTGGGTTAGCTCCTAATTCAGGTCAGTGTCGCAGGACAAAAAGATGTTTTCAGGGCTTTTCTCTTAACTAACAGCTCAGTGCATGTCAAGGTGTCCTTGAGGATGCCACCTCAGTGATGGTCAGATTTAAACATGGTTTTGATCAAAGGGCTTTTTAATTAGATATCCATTGATAAATCCCTGCAACATTCATTAGCATAAACCAGATCAATCTTCATTCCCACCAAAGATAAGCATACCTGCTTTACCAGCAACCCCCTTCACCCTTTCTTTATGTCCTTCCCTTAAAGTCTCTCCTCACAAGGTTTCATTTACATCAAATGTGCCTAAATAATACATAAATGGCAATAAATTAGGTGTCCGTATATTAGTATATGATGAAAATCCACCTTTCATTCAACAGCTGGACAAACAGCACAGAGTTTTGTCGGACCTGTGGGATTTTCGTCAAAGATATGGCACTGTTTTAACATTTTCTATGCTGAATCAGAAGCACAAAATCAAACATCATTCCAAAATGGTTGCAACACAACCTAGCGACAAAAAGTACAAAAAGAATTTCCCTGGTAAACAAATAGCCTATTTTAGCAAGCATAGCTAAATAAACTAGTGTCACGTTGTTCACAGCATTCTCTAATGCAGATGCAGTTGGTTTACAAATCAAGTAAAAAGAAGAATAACTGCTCCTGCCCTCCTGGAGACTGTAAAATTGCATGGCACACGTGCAAAACACTACATTTCTAAGTAAAAAAGAAAAAAAATCAAAGAAAACTTGTTCCAGAAAAGCAATAAATAAGCCTCCACAGGTGCAAGCCTCGGAGTAAAACATCCATTAACTTGTTTTATTTTTTTTCTAGATGAAAATAAAGTAGGTCTTTCTGAACACACACAATATGACCACTCGTGATTGGTCATATGTCCACTGGC
>VUQI01027544.1:0-10283 GCA_015106735.1 Paratilapia polleni
CAGCATTCTGGATTAACTGAAGGCTTTTCAGGGAGCTTTTAGAACAACCTGATAATAATGAATTACAATAGTCCAGCCTAGAAGTAATAAATGCATGAACTACTTTTTCAGCATCACTCTGAGACAAGATGCCTCTAATTTTAGAGATATTGTGCCAATGAAGCAGTCCTACATATTTGTTTAATATGCGCATTGAAAGACATATCCTGGTCAAAAATGACTCCAAGATTCCTCACAGTGTCACTGGAAGCAAAAGTAATGCCATCCAGAGTAAGTATCTGGTTAAATGTCATATTTCTAAGATTTTTAGGGCCAAGTACAATAACCTCAGTTTAATCTGAATTTAGAAGTAGGAAATTAGAGGTCATCCAGGCCTTTATATCTTTAAGACATGCCTGTAGTTTAGGAAATTGGTGTTTGTCATCTGGCTTCATGGATAAATACAGCTGGGTAGTTTGCAGTTTTTTCCTGACAATAGCCTTCTACTTAATGTGGAAAAAAGGTTGATTAGCTGAAAAGAAACTGAGAAGTAGGGTGATAATTTTATGTTATTTCATTAAAAACAACTCTTTTCACATTACATAGAGTGATCATGTCAAATCAAACCCTTACAGAAAACTGTAGGGATTAACTGGCTTGACATACAGCAAAACCTGCTGCATTTACTGTAAAAGAGACTTAGAAGCTATCTTGAAATATCCCAGAGATTTAAGATAGACTGCTGGTAACTCCGTGTCATGATCTAATGATTACAGTAAAGTATTTACTGGACATGAGCAAATTATAGATAAGCTGTTAGCTGCATTTAGCTAAAAGTATGGCTACTTGTTTTTTTTTTCTTACTGGCTGGTTGTGTTTGCTCCAAACAAAGTCCATCATGTGCCCAGGGGTGCCTAAACTCTAAGCAACTTTAACATGAATTGCCACATATCCAGTAATCCATATGTCTGTTGCCCCTGGTCTCAGGTAGAAACAACACACAACCCCTTATGTATTCAGATAAAGAACAAAACTGGAAATAGATTTCAAAAATGTCACCATGAGACGGAGAGATAAAAAGACAAATCCTTCCATGTGTCCATGCTGGGAAAGCAGCAGCTGGTGAGTTGCTTTGCCAGTTTCGTGTCACAGCCCTTCATATGCAAAGCTGATGACTACTGTTGACAAGAAACCAAGAAAAACTGCATAATGAGAACACTTCTTAACTTTATTATCTTTCTCCTGTCAGATAAGTACAGGCAATTATTAGATTTTTGGCATTAAAGAAACTAAATATGCTCTTGAACCACCCCTCATTTCTTTATGGCATTTATTTAGTGGCAGGCCTAAAAAAAACACTATCTACAGCAGATGAACAGTATCAGAAAGTCATGTCTTTAGGAAATAGGACAAAATCCAGCAAAGACCTGACACAGGACCTGAGAGACGCATCTGGGCCTTCAGTTGATCCATCTACTGTTCACCGAAGCCTCATCAGAAATGGTCTCAGTGGAAGGGTGGCTGTCAAGAAGTCATTCTTAAGGAAGGGAAACGGGCAGAAAAGGCTGAGGTGTGCCAAATTATACAAGAACTGGACTGAAAATCAGTGGCTGCAGGTCTTATGGAGTCACAAATCCACATTTGAAATTTGAAAAACCAGTAACTAGAACTAAAACACAACCAGGACTAAAGGCTCTGGAAACTGAGTAAGTCAAAACCAATACAACAAAAAACTAAGAAATACGGCAGCCTAACAGCACATGTGAAAATAAGCAAGAATGCAAAAGTGTCATGGTCCATTCAGGCTTGGGTTTGTTTCTCTCTCTTCCTCTTTTTTCTCTTTCTATCTCTCAAGTAAGGCCTCTGAATCTAATCTAAAGTCGCACCACAAATCTTCAACCTCACCTTGGCTGTTGTTAACTCTCTCTCTCTCTCTTCTTCTGCAGAACTCCCCGCTCCGCACTTGTTGAGTCTACTTCCTCCCAAGCCATTAACCAGTGATTTGATCATTCATTCAACTCTTTTCATAAATCTTCTAAACTATTTGTCAGTTGTCTGAATCTGCTTCTTAGGTCCAGTTTATGCAAAAACACAACAGAAACTTCAAACACCAGCAGAAACCCAAACTCAGAAATCCACCAGAAACTAAAATGCCCAAAACCCTAGGATCACGACATAAACATGCAACACCAACAATTTTCCAAGATGATAATGTCGCAGTGTTGTGTTTCTAACTTAATCTGTTGACTCTAAGTAGCCAAAAAAAAAAATCTCTTGTTACCCCTTGAGGCAGCCTTTTTACAACACACTTGAGTAACTCCCAAAGAATATGTAAAAAAACAACAAACAAAAAAAAAAAATCACCTTTAACATTCTTATTTGTTTGAATCAAAAGTCAGAAAGGATAAATCTAATCTGGAGAAACACTTTGATGTTGATCTTTCTCTTTTAATAATTGGCTTTGCAATTATGATGGAACATGAATGGAATATTGGAGCACAAATTAATACTGAAACATAATGTAAGTGTTAAACCGTAGGAAACTAAATGGTCTGTGTCTCACTGATTTACAATGAGAACACAGTAACAATAACAATGGAGACACCACTTACTGAAAAATCCTCAAAAATGCTTTTTTTTTAAATGCCAGTTTGCATGTAATTGTTTTAATATTTTATTCAAAAACTATAACACAAACACATCTCCAGGTCCAGCAGGAAAATCAGGAGAAAAGCATGGCTTCATCCTGCCTTGTATCAATGTTTCAGGCTGTTGGTGTAATGGTGGGGTGATATTTTGTTGGCACACTTTGGGTCCCTTAGTACACCTGCCAAAAAAAAAAAGGAGAATCTATGCACTGTGGCACAGAATACAACGTGCGCTGTCCACTTACCAACACTCATATCCCATGTAACCACCTTCAGGTATTACACCAAGTAATACTCATTTTTAGCTTCACACTATTTTAATCCCTCAATATAAATCTGTCCACCTACAGGTCCCAGATGTAAAACGTGTCATTTTTCTGTTTCTCCACTGTATTATGACGCTGGGATGTTCTTCGGCATGTGACAGCAGAAAGCAGGTGCGAGAGCCCACGCTTTAGCTCTCCGCTGTTTGTACACCAGCTCAGCAGTTAAATTTAGCTGCGGATAAAAAGAGAATTACAGCAACTCCGGAGCTGAAGATGGCAGATGCAATATGACCAGCAAAACACAGAGGACTGCTGAATTGCAATCAGTTTGGTTTCCCTGGTAACCTGAAGGAAATTAGCAGCAGTGTGAGCAGAAAACTCGTGCTACATAAGTAACACTGCCAAGGTCATGAAGCTGGCCTTTTAATTTTTAAAAGCTAAATGTGCCTGTGATTCAGCTGCTGAATTATATAATATACACAAAGAGGAGAAAAATCGAACAGACAGATATAGCATAAACTCAACTTGAACTTTTATTTGTCTCCATCTGTAGCTCTCCGGCCTCGGTGCTGAGCTGTTTCTGCACTGCACCTGTCTATCACACATGAAAGTGTGTTGAGGCCATCACATTCCTGCTGACAGTGAAGATACTGACTTGTCACACCCAGTTGTAATTAATAACATCACAAATGGCCGCATCCCATTTTCTTGTACTATTGCAACAACCGTGGTGTGTCTCTGTTGGCAGGAGAGAGGACCAAAGTACAGAAAATGAAACAGCAAAAGGTGAGCCTTTTTATTGTCTGATAAAGAATCCAAAAATATATATCCACAAAAATAGGCACAAGAAACAAGAGGTAGACAGTGATGATCTGACAAAGAGAAAGACAAGATTGTATACACAGAGGGCAGAACGTAGATTGAGACACAGGTGGAAATGAGGCACAGGTGGAAGCAATCAGGGAAGCAGAGGTAAGACAAAGACAGAAAATCAAGGCACAGGACATATACAAGAAAAAGTAATTACCAAAATACACAGGAAGTGGAAACGAGGAAGTCAAGGAAACAGTGGGGACACAAGGAAAAGAAGAACATGGAAAGAGAAGAAGGAATAATAAAAAAAAAAAAAATAACACATACTATACAGGAACCCAGGACCATGACACAGTGGTGCTTGAAGATTTTCACAACACATGTTTGTGGAGGTGAATCATGACATGAACAGACTAGATTTCAGAGGACCTTAAGAAAGTTGTTTCTTTTTCATCATCAGGATGGAAAAGGTTGCAAAACCATCTCAGGACTCAGGAGCGTGTCTAGAAGGGGGGCGTGGGGTGGCACAAGCCCCCCCCCGGAAATATGACCGCTCCCCCACCAAAGCCATTGGACTAGAGTACTGTTAGACTTACAGTCCCCAACACCATTAGATGAGAGCTTGGATAGGACCAGTAGGGATGTAACTGAGTACATTTACTTAAGTGCTTTACTCAGGTTTAATGTACTTGTATTTTATTTAAGTATTTCCATGTTATGCTGCTTTCTGCTTTTACTCCTCTATATTTTGATGCAATTATTGCACTTTGTACTCCATACTATTTATTTTAAAGCTTTAGTTACGTATTATTTTGCAGATTAATTGCATTATTACAGATCAAGCTACTGAGCAATATATAAGTAATTAAATCATCAACAGCTGCGGCATTAAAGAGATATACACATAAATAAATCAATAATTATGATCCAATAATATCATGTGATATTAAAACATTATCCATTATATTTAAATTTTTGTACAGCTCCACTTTTCACATAATAAATCTGCAATACGACACAGGGCTGCACGTGAGTTTTATACACCAGTTTTCTTCACTGATTAAATATTTCTGACTAAATATTCTGATTTCCTGTGGGGGGCCCCCCTGTGCCACCCCATTTAAAAAATCCTGGAAACGCCCCTGTTTGGACACAGACAGATTAAAGATGGCAGTCTCACACCACTGCTACCCTCCTGCGGAGTGGTTGAATAGCAAAGATCACCTTAAAGAGAAGTGTGTCTGTGATGCCACAGAGGAACCCAGAGTTACTTCTAAACAGTTAAAGGCCTCTTTCACAGAGGCTGTTATAACTGTTCATGTTCATGAGTTCCCAATCAGGAGAACACTGAACAATAATGGTTACAAAGAGAAAGCCACTGTAGTTTGTTAAAGATCAAGTCAGACAGTACTGGAAAAGTATTTAGTTGATGGATGAGGCCAGAATATAACTTGTTTGTGTATTCAAGTAGAACCTTATGCCATCTGGGAAACATGGTGGTGGTAGTATCATGGTTTGGGTCTGTTTTGATGATTCTGGGCCATAACAGCTTGTTATCATTAATGGAGCAATGAATTCTGATTGATAGGAATTTTTATATGAAAATATTTGTCCTTGATCTGAATCCCAAGAAACAGTGGGCATCATGGCAACACACCAAAGCACACAAGTTGTTCTACGAAAGAATGGCTATAGAAGAATAAAAGTAAAAGCATTGAAATGGCCACGTTAACGTCCTGACCTTAGTATAATAGCAATGTTGTGGAATGGCCTAAAGCCAGTTGTTCATGTGAACAAAACCACCAACATCAGAGTTGAAGCTGTTGGGTACAGAGGAAGTTACCTGGAAGTGTTTGTTTGCAATCATTGCTGCACAATGACACTGAAAGGAAAGGCTCACATACTTTTGCCCTTCACAGATAAAATTCTGAAAATCTGATGAGGTTTAAGATCATATTTATGCAGAAATATATAAGCATTTGGAAGGGTTCACAAACTCCCAAGCACCTCAGTAATTATAGGATAACACCTGTTATTGGTGTTGCAGTATCATGTGATTAAAAAGCTTTAAAAGGCTTTTATTCACACCCAATATGTCTCTCTGCATCAGAATCATCTATTTCTTCCAATAAAATCTGAAAACCTTCGAAAATCCGACTAATGATATTAATTTATGCTACTCGTGTCTGTGGAAAGCATGAGGAAATCAGAGGAGGTCTGGAATAATTTCAGGCAGCTTGCCACATGTAAAGCTTCATGAACCCAAAACCACAAAAGCCCGTGAATCTTTTTTTCAGCCAGGGAGCAATTTGAATGAAAGAGCTGTCATCTTTGAATGGGCTATCCATTTGTTTTAGTGCATCCATCAGTTGCACATGAATTAATAACAGAGCCACTGCTATTAGTTCCACAGAAGAGTTTGTTGTTTGTGCCTCTCTATTAACATTTTTGGAAGCAGATGCAATAACATTACACTATAACTTTCACAATCTTACTCGACATGTTGAATTGAGGTCACCAGCAGCAAGTCGTGGAACTGTAATTTAAGTCGACTGAGCCTTAAATTACACACAAAAAAACGACAATGAACATGTCCGCTACTGAGAGCTGTGTGTCATCTGGTTAGGTATTTTCATGAGCACTGTGCACAGAGCTTGTGGGATTGACAAAGGATTTTCAAGGGTGACCTATCACTTTAAGAGTGTCAGAGCCCCTCCATGGACTCCTCATCTTTTTTTCTCTCATAACATCTTTCTTCTGCCGTGCATGGCTTGTTGCCGAGGTAACAGGCCTGAGAATGGTTTAGCATTTCCAGCTTTGCCTGGTGAATCAACTCATGCTGACATGCAACTGACAACGACACGCTCTGTGACAGGCTCAGGTATTTTCATCCCAAAATGTCACTGGAGTCAACAGCCACCTGGTGCTTTGGTACGCTCTCATATGGGAACCCTATCAAAGCTGCCATACCTGAGATCATGTTCAGCTGCTGTGCGAGATTATGTGCAAACTGAGGCCGTGTGTGATGCTTTGAGGGGTAACGCTGAAAAATCAACCCCAGTGATGGAGACGCCTTAGTATGCTGCTCCAGTCACTTTCTCAGGAGCGAGTTACTGTACTTCTCCAGCAGAGGACACTGTGTTTGTGTGTGTGTGTCTATGTGTAGGTTTGTGTGTACACATGTGACTCATATCTCCTCATATAGCTATTGCAATTTATTCTAATGCATTTTACTTCTGGTTCTGCAGCAATCAAATATTACAGCTTTAAAATATTGATGTGAGATGCATCTATAAGCATCTCAAAGCTGCTCTGACGGGGACCTCTGGGAGAATTCAGCCCTCTTGTTAAAATGCAAATCAGCAGAAGCACTGTTTTGTCACCTGTGTGGTTTTTTTTCTGATTGACCGGATCATTATTGAGCTGCTTCCCCGCTGACTGAAAGCACATCAATCAATTCTTTTGCTTGACTCAGACTGCATTTGCATCGCTCCCTTGGCATTCTTGGTGTTTACATATAATCAGTGTACTGGAAGCAAGTGGCTTTTAAAACAAAGGGTTAACAGGCAAGTCTGGGTTGCCAGTGAAAGAACAGATTGGAGTTACTCACCCCTCCATTAATCATGCTAATGATGAAATACTTTGCATATCTGGATTGCACTAGTCTTATTTAGCATGTACTTCCATCACAGTATTGCCAGGACAAAAATTGGGCTTTACCATTATTATGTAACACGCTAACTGAGAAGAATTTCAATCTTCACACACAAGTACCAACAACACCCTGTGCAATAGGTTAAATAATTGTTTTAATTAAACCTTTACTGCTACCTTTTAACCTGTGATTATTACCTTCCTCCATGTGGACTCAATCAATATGCATTGTCACACTGAGCCCAAATGGGACACGCTCAGGACCGGCAGTAGGCTGAGTATGATGCAACATCTTGCAATAAACATTGTGTTGTAAGAGTATGTAACCCAGCGGCTAGCAGCGCAAGCAAAACCCAAGTTCAGAGAGAGAGAGAGAGAAAAAAAAACATATGCACACACACAAACACATTTGATTACAATAAAAGAGGAGAATTTATTTATCTTGTCTATGATGCCCTTGATGTTCCTCAGCACACTGTTTCCTACCCTCCTTATTTTGGACTTGACTAAGGGCCCAGGGGGTCATTGAGATGACCCACTTCATCGATCACATGTCAAGAATTGATTAAAGCAGAGATCAATGGGACATCCTTCTAGTTTGAAGTATAGCAAAGGGAGTCGGCTTGATAATGGTCAGACCCCTGGGGTCCAGTGATCTGTTTTGATCTCTCTCACTCTGTGTGTGTGTGTGTGTGTGTGTGTGCGCGCTGCTTCTTAAATGAGAGTATGTGCTGGGTTATCACTCACCAGCTCTTGTTAATGACACTTTTTTCCAGCCTAAGTATCTCCCACAGATACCTAGTTTACACAGACTGTTGATGCAGCACAAACATACACTTTGAGTTTCTGTGCCTATTAAAATGGTGCTTATGAGGAATTTAAACACAATCTGAACACAAAGGATTCATGGCTGGATTAACCTTTTTGGATTTTATTACTATTACAGATAATACACTAAAGCCTTTAATTACCTTCTTAGTTGTGATATTTCACCTCCTTTCTTAACTGTTTCCTACTTCTGTTGGTCAAATTAAATGGAAGTACAAATAAATTAGCACATTTATTTGTACTTTTTTAAGTACTTTTTTTTATGTGTTATGTGATTTTTATTTTTTATATATACAGGCTTCTTTCAAGTGTTGCATTTTGAGGTAGTTACACAAAGAAGAAAGTTCCACGTTAAAGTGCCTGAGGGTTTTGTTGCAGTATATGTGGTGCTGAAAGAACAGCTCCCAAAGGCTGATTGTTACAAAGGACGCTGCAAAATTCAAAAGAAAAAACTGTAAAATAAAACAATTTGAAATATGATGATGGTTTTTATCTTCATGTATTCTGTTGGTGAGTGTCTAATTTGAAGTGAGCTTGGGAAATAAATGTACTGTTGCCATACAACTGATGGATGAAAAGGATGGCAATTTTTACCACAATACACAGTCATAGCAACAGCAAAGTGTAAAGAGGGTCATCCACTCCCCCCAACAGCAACACCATACATGTGCAACAGAGAAAAAAGGTTTTTAAAAATACCTGTTTATTGTTAGACCAACATTTTGTTTTCTCTGTTTTTTGTGACACTTCACTTCAGATCAGTTGGCTATTTGACATTTCTTCAAAGGGGATCTATTATGCTCATTTTAAACTCCCTACTTATATTCTTGGGCTCTACCAAAAAAGCTCTGCATGATTCACAGATTGGAATCATCCCATACAAGGCCCTGGTGCAGCCCCTTTGTTCATCCACTGTCTTAAACCATATACAGTATACATATACAGTATAATCACCATGATATTACCCATTGGTTTTGGACTCCACATTTTGAAGCTTTAGTGTTTTGGCCACAGCTGTGATGGTTTTTTGAAGCCAGAAGTTGCCATATTTGGATAAAAGCGTGGAGAGAGAGGTTATTAGCTAAGGTTGGCAGGCTGCATCCATAGACTGTATGGGTGCAACACACAGACACACATATCTGGTAATGGGTGCAAAGTAAAAGATTTAATAAAACAGTAGAATTTTACTCACCTAAACTGGATGGTCTGTACCACACAGCAACAAATATTATTTGTCATATAATTCCATTAAAAATGCTACAAAAGGCACCAACAGAAGTCCAGTTCAGTGACTAGTGGAGGCAGGCCTATGAGGCAGTGTTTGGCTCCAGCTGCCTGTGTCCTGCCGCCAATCAAAGTGGCCTGAGCACTGTGGAACAGGTTTTCATTGAGGATATCTCTGTACTTTGCTCCATTCAGCTTTCCCTCAACCCTGACCAGTCTCCCAGTCCCTGCTGCTGAAAAACACCCCCACAGCATGATGCTGCCACCACCATGCTTCACTGTTGGGATGGTATTGGGTAGGTGATGAGCGGTGCCTGGTTTCCTCCAGACATAACGTTTAGAATTGAGGCCAAACAGTTCAATCCTGGTTTCATCAGACCAGAGAATCTTGTTCCTCACAGTCTGAGAGTCCTTCAGGTGCTTTTTAGCAAACTCCAAGTGGGCTTTCATGTGTTTTGCACTGAGGAGAGGCTTCCATCTAGCCAGTCTGCTATAAAATCCAGATCAGTGGAGGGCTGCAGTGATGGTTGTCCTTCTGGAACTTAGTCTCATCTCTACACAGGATCTTTGGAGCTCAGTCAGAGTGACCAGAGGTTCTTGGTCACCTCTCTCACTAAGGCCCCTCTCCCTCACTTGCTCAGTTTGGCCGGGCGACCACCTCTTGGAAGACTCCTGGTTGTGCTAAACGTCTTCCATTTGAGAATTATGGAGGCTACTGTGCTCTTGAAAACCTTCAGTGCAGCAGAAACATTTTTGTAGCCTTCCCCAGATCTGTGCATTGCAACAACCCTGTTTCTGAGTTCTGTAGGCAGTTCCTTTAATCTCATGGCTTGGTTTTTGCTCTGATATGCATTGTCAGCTGTGAGGTCTT
>VUQI01027545.1:0-11478 GCA_015106735.1 Paratilapia polleni
GTTCATTGAAACTTTGGATGTCTACAAGACTGTGAGTCAACTGCTTTCACAAAGTTCTGTGTTTATTTGGTAATATCTATACTGATTTTCCTAAATCTTGGCTCTGGCATCTGCCCTAAATACAATAATACTTAAAAAGACTAAAACTAACACTGAAACTAATAAAAACTAAACTAAAACTAAACATTTTCAAACAATAAAAACTAAACTGAAACGAGCAAACCCACTCTGGGAACTACCTGAAACTAAACAGAATTAAGAACAAAAAGTCAAAACGAAATAAAAAATAAAAAATAAGAAAATATAAAACTATAATAACTCTGAGGGGGAGAACGATAAAATGAGCAGATAATCAAATCAGATATCTGTTTGGTATCCGATTTTAGGTATTGATCACTCCTTCTGTCAATTCAGTCATACCTTAAAGTACGATCACTGGAAACTGTCAAAGAGCTCTTTGACAGTTTCCAGTGATCGTACATACATTTCTCTGATCCCATTAAAATGCACAAGGGTACTAATGCTTTTATAGAATCTGCTATGCTGCACAATCAAAATTTACTACTTACTACTACAGACATCTAATGATTGCAAATTAGCCGAACGTTTGATCACTAGCACTGACCTGGTCATTTTGCTTATGGAGTTTAGCTTTTCCTCTTGTTCAGAGCCCCAGATTGCTCCTCCACCCCTTTCTCATCTGCGAGCGCCCTCTGCGCGATGCACCTGTACTGCTGTGCTTGTGCGTCAGAAGATGGCAATTGATTCCATAGACCCCTCTGTTAGCGAAGCTGGCTGCAGACCGAGTCGACCTTGCGAAACGGCCACGGGTTCTCCTCTAGCTGCGTGTCCACGCGTTTCACACCAGCTCTGTCCACACGTTTACTACGTAACAACAGCGCAAGAACAAACTTTTCGTGACACTGTTACGCACATATTCCCAATTTGGAAAAGCAGGCGACCACATCGCTGCTCTCCTCCTACTTCAGCCGCGCGATCTTCATCAAAAAACTTGCAAGAGGCACGATGCAAGTTTATATGGCTCTGATATTCGCTTATGGAGTGTCGGGTAAGTTTAACAACTCCTTTTCTTGACGAAATTATAGGCTCGCTGTAGATAAATTGTTGCCCTTTTCAAGTGGTATAAATGTATTGCTACTCAGAACAGTTCAAAATCATATATATTTTAAACATTTTAATAATATTTTTTAAGAAGTAGCCCTAAGACGAATCAAAGTCAGTATCTTTGAGGTATGCACCGATAGCAAAGAAGGAGAGAGATAGAAAAGTAATTTGCAGGGTTTATGCCGAAGGAATGCCAGCAGCAATAGCAGGATAATTCTGTTATTTTTATAATAGCCTAAATTTGTCGTATTTCAGTGCAGTGGCTATTCCACCCACTAATAGCCTCCTGTAATCTTGAATTATCTGACTGTGAAAGTAATTGTAATTACTGGGAGCGAGGCATGATCAGTTAATGTTTTCAGTCCCATTTCACGCTATTATGCGTATGGAGCTAAAGATGTTTGTTTTGTATGGTCATTTCATTTATTATGCATGTTGTGAGATTTTTATTATTTATTAATATTTTTATTAGATTATCTGTTCTTCATTTAACGCGTTTTAAGATCCATTGCAATAGCATTGCATTCACCGCTGTAACAGTAAATGTGGGAGTTGTTTTCCGCCACTGTCCAAACACTGAATAAAGTCTGCCAGTTGCTGTCGCTGGGTCTAATCCTGAGCGGAACCACTGCAAAAAATGAAGTAATCGACCGAGAAAATGTTTAATATCTGACAGGTACTTTGGATCTATTTGTGCAATATTTGGGTTGACTAAACACCATTTTAGGTTCAGTTGTTGATTTTAAATCGAGGAGTTGTGTTCAAGGCAATCATGCAGCTTATGCACTAATGATACAGTAGGACAGTGTTATAGTCTGCAGTGGGTTAAGATTTCCTTTGGGATTATAGCTCTTGTATAGCTCTTCTTGTCCATGTCTCCTGTGTTTGTTTCCCCTTGTGTCTGTTTGCTTGTTTCTTTGTAATGACTTCCTGTTTTATTTTAATAATAACTTTCTTTCCTTTCTCTGCCCACACTCACTAGTGTCACCTGTGTTCATTTAGCTTTCTGTGTATATAGTCCTGTGCATCCTTTGTCAGTTGTTGGTTGTCTGTTTCCCTTCCGCCCCAGTGGATTTGTGAACATGTGGCTCCCTGAGGCTTTGTTTTCCTTTTTGAGCCTTCCAAGTTATTAGTTGGACTTTGTTTTGAGTATCCTGCTCACCCTTCAGTGCCTTTTGTTGTACACCATTGATTAATTAAAGTCATCTTTGTTTTTACATTAGCCATCCTGCTTCCCTGTGTCTGCATTTGAATCACCCCTCAGAACTTTACCGTAGGACATAACAGTCAAGGAAGAAATGGGCTACATCGATTGGGCTACTGTTGATTACATTCTAGCTAGAACCATGCATTGGAGGAGGAGCTGTCCTTACTGGGTGCTGTCTTGTGAAAAATGGAGCTGCAGCAGCAGAAAACAACCCATTAAGAGCCTAGTTCTTATGCTGTCACACTCTAACAGGTGATTGGCTACATCTCAGAAGCTCACAGAGCAATGTCACAAGCATCTTTTGGACAGTAATTCACAATCAGTCAGTCACTGGAGACTGTTGGACCGCATCTGTGGCAAACCATCTTCTTTGATTTTTTTCAGTGTGCTTGCCTCGTTCCTTATCAGCTTTTGTGAGGCTGCAGCATAGACAGTCAGTGTAAGACCTATCTCAGTGGCTGTACAAATCAAGCCTGTGTAGCCCATTTAATGTGCTTTCTTGTATTTTTTTTTCACTCGAATTCATGGTTGAGCTTTTTATGAATTGTATCGTCAGGCAAGACAGTCAGTTGCATTAAAAATGTTGAACATTTGTAGCTGATCTTTCATGCCATAAACTTCAGGAGAGTTTTTTTTTTTTTAATGAATATTGTGATGTTTATCAGATGAGTTAGTTTTGTTTTTCTTTCCATTATATTTTTGAGATTACGAATGCAGTTATTCATGAGTTATTTCCTGTAGTTTGTCTTCATTGCTCTCTAACCCTGACAACAAATATCTGCTTCAGGGTCGATGCTCAAAAACAAAGTCCAAAAATCACACTTATACAGATGAGCAGGGTATCTGGAATACAAATTGCACATTCACTGTCTTAGGGGAACTAACTTGTCTTAGTCTAAATACTGAAGAACAGCGTATTCTAATTGAAAAGTAGTTCCCAAAGATACTGTAAAGCAGGATTGGTCAAATGTCCAATGCTGTATAGTGATTAATGACATTATTGATCGATTTAATTAATGTTAAATAAGGGAATAAGTTATATAATAATTAAATAAATAATTTAAAAAATAATTAAATAAGAGATATAAATGCGTACTTTCTTAGAAAGTAAGCAACCAATTATCCCTGACCTCAAGTTACAGTTAGTTATCAAAGGTTTAAATTTAAAATTTAATTTAAGCCCAGATTTAAATTTGTAAGCCTGTTGTAACAATCTAGAAATTAGATTTGTACTTTGCAAGAATTTACATTTACATGTAGTTATTCTTCAAGGCTACAGACATTTATAAAGGGTTTATTAGATTAACCATAGAAACGGTCTTTCTCTAGCTAAGTGGTACAGTTTGTTAATTACTAGGTATATTTTTGTATTTTGATATTTTAACAATTTACTCAGAGAGTGAGCTGTTTGTATTAATGTTTGTTTAACTAGACAAGTTATCAAGAAGGAATTCTTATATCATTGGCAGCCTGGTATGTTCAGAATATTTAATTCTTTATACAATTATGATGAACCCGTAGCAGATATTTTCTACAGCTTCGGGCACTGGCAGAGTCAAAAGGATCAGGTCCAGGCACTGTATGAAGTTGCTTTTTCTCACAAAAGTAGACAAGGACATGTTTTCACTAAAGTAAATACTCGGTTTGGGGTGTTAACTCTTTGGATACTTACCTGGTTATCAGCTCGCTTGCACTATACAAACTTTATAGCAGGGGCCTGGTAGGGAAAAGACCATTTAATGTCCCATCAAGTGACTCGGACATTCACATATATGGCTCCACTGTGTTCAGGGCTGCAGTGCATGTGTGAAAACATAATGATTTAGTCAGTAAGTAAATTCAAACTTTTTTTCTTTTCTTTTTTTTTTTTTTTATCAAGAATTGGGATAATCTTAAAATAAAAGGGCATAGTTTTCCCTGCTAGTATACTTTGAAGTTCTCCACTGTTATGGAGAGATTGGGTACTACATTTGAAGAAAAGTGGAAGTCCTCGTACATTAGGGGACTAGGTATTACATGTTCAGATGCTGTTTTTGAAAGGAGAGTTTGAAGCTCTAATTTGTAGCCTCAATGCTGGTAGGTGAGCAAGTTTTCCAGTCTGTTTATAGTGTGTCTTTTAGAGTTAATCAGCACTGAAAGTGTTTGATCACCTGGTTTTAACCTGATGCAGATTGAGAATGCTTCTGTGACATATTCTGCTGTCACAGAGGAAATAAATTCATGATGAGCAAGGAGAAAATCAGCTGTCACAGATGATGAGCTCAAATTAACAGTCTGAAAATGTAAACCCTTCCCTACACAAGCATTGCGTAAGGCTTCTAGAAACATATGGTAAACCTGGCATGTGTTGGATTACTTGCTGGAACCAGTGGTTATAAATTGTTGTTCCCAGATATCCCAAATTCACTGAAGTGCTTTGACTGCTCTGCTTCACAAGTTAATGTGGGCAGTGAGCAAATGTCTGAGCAAATGTAATTTTCTTCGTTAGTTCTACTTGATCTTAAAAATGCAACATGCTCACAAAATTCCCTAATAAATGAGGCTACAGAGCAGATGATGCTCATTTTCAGATGTGTACAATTAGGCGCCTGCACTTTTCGTGAAGTTACTTTGAAATTGCAGCCACCCATTTACTACATCACCTATTTAAGGCTTTCACAACCATCTGCAGGCAAATGCTAAGATCTCAGGAGTGCTTTCACTTCCATCCTTGGATGAATAAAAGCAATAAGCCAAGCATGGGTGATTTTGCAGTGTTAATTATGTAATACCTCAAAAATACTTTGATTTTCTTATTCTGTTAAAATCAGTTGATGTCATTACACTGTGCTGTTACCACATGGAAACATGACTTCACATTATTGCGGGCCAGTGTGCCATCTTGCTGCACTGTGCAGTGGATTTACTATGTGGGAGATTTATCTTAGTATTCCCAAATTGATTTAAATTACAGATTGAACTGTTTTAAAAAATGGGATTTTGAAAGCTTAATTTTAATATTTTGTTCATAATTTATCACTAACAGAGGAATTTAATGAAGAATCAGAAAAAGCTGGTAGTGTCAGTGAGTAATATGATGATTTTAACTATTTTATTTATGTACTTAATGGACAAGGCAATTGCAAGTGTGTATTTTCAGATTATAGGTGCCGCAAATATCTCAGCCTGGTATTACAACATTGCATTATTAACATTGCTTTTATCTGTTACTTTCAGATAAAACAAAAAGCAGAAATGGGTATACCGAACAGTGTCATCAGAATAACCAGGAGAGTTGAATTATTTACCAGTATTTGCTCTGGTTTGCTGTTAACAGGATGTTATGATTGGAGAATTTAATTCAAACACTTAGGTAGCTGTGCAAGTTTCCAGTTGAATTGTGAATGAATTGTTTATTAACTCAGAATATTTTTTTATGAAGAACACACATATACACAATATATATGTATAATAACAAATGAAACATTAGTAAATCAGCCGGCACATTTACTTTGACATTCCATCTAGTAGCATATAGTATTACTGTTGGACAGTTTGTGTTAAGAAAAGAGGGTCTTTGATGAACAAGATCTAGAGGAAGAAAAAGTCATGGCAAGGTTTGGCTCTGACCTGCATTGCTCTCTCCATGGTTTCCATACAGGTCTCCCAAAGCCATGAGTTTGGTGTTCAGGCAGCCTCTTGACTGAGCCTCTCATCACCCCCGTCTGCATGAATCTGTATTCTCTAGCACCACTTTTTTCCTTAAATTATTTGATTTTTAGCTAATTTTTATTTAAACTTTAAGCTCATCTCTTTTTCAAAAGACAATTTTTTAAAAATTCAGCAAATGCCTGGTTTTTCTAAAGGAAATTGGCAATCATGTTAAATAATAGGGATTTTATTCCTGACCAGACTAACCCCAAATATGATTTTTGCTGTTATCAAGCAGTGCTATTGTAAAGATGCTATGCTGAGGCATAAATTTTATTCTGGTCTTAATTACGTGCCAGTGCTGGAATGCCAGTATAGGTTGAATGTGTGACCTGCAGGTGCCTTTTTTATTGGCCTCTTCACTGTATTTTGAACCAAAGGCAGACTCACTAAGGCATTAAAAATATGTAATTTCAATAATCAAAGCAGGGTGAGAGAAAGCTTGCATGGCTTATGAAGGCTCTTTTACATTTGCCAGTCTATACTGCATGTTATTTGTCTCCAAATAATTTAGACTCTGAAGTACATCAGCCATGCAAGATTGCTGATTAATAAAGTACAGCAATTCATCATGGATTGCACAAAGAACAGCACCCTGGAACGTTTAAGAGCATACAAAAATCTCCTTAATGACAGAGACAGACATCACATTTTACTGAGATATTTGACAGGGTTAAAACAGAGTATTAGGAACTTTCATGTTCCTTGCTTTTCTGCTTTGTTTACAGCACTCAATATGACAGAGGAGAAGGCGACATGCCCACTTGGATATTTCCCCTGTGGAAACCTGACCTTTTGCCTCCCTCAGCTCCTGCATTGCAACGGTATCGATGACTGTGGAAATCAAGCGGATGAGGAGAACTGTGGTGAGTCATTGTTTCTACTTGAACAATTGTTAATGAGCTCATATGTCCTCATGCATACTTCTTCAAAATACCAGCTCTGCAAAGGCCTTAGGTAATAGTTGACACATGCATGTCTTCATTTTGATAATGATTGAGAGTTTAGTGGTTTATTAGTTCATGTGATGAATGGGTGCTATAAATAGAAAAAGCCCTGCTTATTGCTCCTGCGTAATAAAAGCTGCTATTGTGTTGGAGAACCTCGCTGATGCAAACACAAGTCTCTAAAACTGCAAACGTCTTAGCTGTACTTGTCACTGGCTGGTGTCATGGGCAATGGGATTAATATGCATGATGGCTGCTCTTTTTTTTTTTTAAATATGCTAATTTACGTCTCTGATGTCCCTCAGAGTCCTGCACCTGTACACCTCAATACTGAACTCAACCCAACCTAGACCCAGAAGCAAAGGCTCAGAGCTGGCTCCTGGCATAAGGACTATAAATAAAGCTGATGGGTGTCAGGATACTGTAGGGATGAAGACTAGTGTAAGAAAATAAACAAGTGATTCATACCTCTAAATCATTAGAATTGTATGCATAGCTGTCACAATGTGGATATTGCTATTAATTATTTAACCTATTTTCCTCAGGACCCTCAGTCATCAGTGTTTTGTTTTTTTTTTTTGTTTGTTTTTTTTAATTAAATTACTATAGGTAAAGAACCAAAAAGCATGCTTTTTTTTTTATTTCTAAGTGTGTTTCTCTTTTGCCTCACCTGGTAATTTCCTCCTCAATCCATCAGTTTTTCTAAACCCTGAAAAAGAAATTTGTTTTTTTTTTTGCTGCTTTTTTGTTGTTGTTGTTTTCCCACAACTTACAAATCTGAGTACCTAACTTGGATTCTAGTATATCTCTATAAATTGTTAAGGTAATTATTCTACACACTAAATACCAACTCAAATGGTGAAAATATGTCATTATTTATTTTGACATATTGCATGCAGTTGCATTATTCAAGGTGATATTGCATCATAACTAACATTTATTGATTAAAAACAACTCCAAAGCACCATAAAGCATAGAAATGCTAACGTTTTGATGTTGGAGCTTCCTCATCTGTGCTGATCTGCAGCTCAGATTGGTGAAAGTAGGCTTATGCCTGACTGATTTCAAGAATTTATCTTGAGGAGACAATCATCAATCATGACTCCTGTGGTGAAACAGGTGCAGCTTATAAACCAACTGTCACATTATAATGAATGACATTTTTTTTCCTTCCTGATTTCCGTCCATTCCCCAGCCTTCATTTAGTCATCCTGCAGGAAGAATTATGATCTGATGTCAATTTTGTTTTCAACAGGTGCTGGGGGGTAAAAGTCCAAACCATTTCACTGTATGCAATCACAAATATTAGTACATTGCTGGCTAACACAGTGTTAGACTGTAGAGACAATACTCAGTAGTCCTCTTTAGGTTTATCTTTTAATCCAGCACCTCGTTGTTAGACATACAATCAGGTCCGTAAGTATTTGGACATTCACACAATTTTTGTAATTTTGCCTCTGTACACCACTACAGTGGATTTGAAATCAAACAAGCAAAATGTGATTGAAGTGCAGAATTTCAGCTTTAATTCAAAGAGTTTTTTAACAAAAGTATTGCATTAACTGTTTAGGATTTACAGCCACTTGTATATATTGTAAAAACCCCCTATATTTAGAGTCTCCAAGTAACTGAACAAACTAACATAATCTTAAGTGTAAGAATTGTTTTTAATACTTGGAAGAAAATTGTTTGCAGTCGGTGACTGCTTGAAGTCACTGACTGCAAGGCTTTTCCTGCAGCCACCTTCAATTGGTGCTTATTTCTGGGGTTCTCTGCCTGTAGTTTTATCTTCAATAAAGCATGCTCTGTTGGGTTGAGATCAGGTGACTGACTTGGCCGTTGAAGAATATCCCATTTCTTTGCCTTGAGAAACTCTTGAGTTGCTTTTGCAGTAGGCGGTATGCAGTATGTGTCATTATCCATTTCCATAGTGTCATCCAATTAGATTTGCAGCATTTGGTTGAATCTGAGCAAAGAGTATAGCCCTGTATACTTCTATCAGCAGTCACATCATCAATAAACACTAGTGACCCAGCTCCATTGGCAGCCATGAATGCCCATGCAATAACATTGTCCCCACCATGTTTGATCATGCGGTATGCTTCGGATCATGAGCTGTTCCTTTCCTTTTCCGTACTTTTATCTTCTCATCACTATGGTGCAAGTTAATCTTGGTTTCATCTGTCCAAAGATTTTTTTTCTTTTTTTTTTTTTTCAGAACTGCACAGGCTCTTTTAGAGGTCTAATCTGGTGGTGTGTTTTGGTGTTGCTGAGCTGGCCAGTGCATTCCTACTTTTTAAGAATGTAACTATAGCAGCCCTTGGCAAACTTTTATTTCTGGAGTGCAAAATCATTTGGTCACCTTCAGCACCGTGAACACCGTGAAAACTGTAAACAAATATACTTTAATGAAAAACTTACATTCATACAATCAGCTTAAGTCATACAAATTTAGAAATTACAATAATGCCGCCATTTAAACAAAGAAACAAAGACACTATATCTTAATTATGAAGCTTAATTACATCTTTGTCGAATTTACATAAAACAAGTGAATAACGCATACCTCGCTCCGCTTACCAAGGGTGCAGTATAAAGCCTTTAGGATACAGATGTCTTGTGGTATAACTGCTAGCTTGACTGGCACTCACTTTAAGCTATAAATAGCACATGGATGGTGTGAATACAATTTAACAACTACTAAAGAAATAACACACCTTGACAATATTGCACAAAGCAGTGAAAAGCATAACATATTCAGACCACATTACAGTTACATGTAGTATTACGTTTCTGAAACAGACAACCAGGCAAATATTCTACCATCAAATTTTGCATTTTATTAGACTCACTACTTCTGTCTGTAAAGGTCACCTTCAAAATAAAGCATGCATCTTCAAAATAAATGAGCAAACTAATGGTCATATACAGTAACCATTTTTGGCCAATCCTAAAAAAATTTTGGCTACCTCTCCAATAGGTTTATTTTGGCTTCAGCCTAATGATGGCCTCACTCAGTTGCACCAACATCTCTTTGGACCTTATATTGGAGAGTTCCAGTAAACAGCTACCAAATGCAAGTTGAAATCAACACCAGATCTTTTATCTGCCTAATTTGTCATGTAATAATGAAGGAACAGCCATCACCTGGTCATAAAACTACTTGTCAGTAAATTATCCAATTACTTTTGTGTCTCTGAAAATGCAGGACTATGGATAAAACTGGCTGTAAATCCTAAACAGTTAATGCAATACTTTTGTTAAACCCCTTGAATTAAAGCTGGGAGTCTGTAGTTCATCTTGATCAATGACATCTTGGTTGTTTGATTTAAACTCCACTGTTGTGGTCCACAAAGCCAAAATTTCTAAAACCCAGATACTTGACTGACTGTATTAGCACCCACTCTTTCTTGGTTTCACTCTCCTAACATACTCTAACCAGAAGATCACAGCATCATAGTAACGTGGATGTCTTAAGCACTGGTGGGCAAGTAGAGGGTGAGTGCTGTTAATCTGCTCTATTAGTGGGTGCGCTGCTGTACTGTCCATATTTTGCTAGTTTGCAATGCTGCTGCTGGTGGGAAAGATGCCCAGATGCCAACTGTGCTGGATGCTGGCCAGACAACAACACAGTCAACAGCTGCCTCAGCCTCTTTTATTTCATCATCTCAATGGTTGACTCAAATTAATTGATCATACAATTCCACTTTTCATCATTCATGAAGTAACTCAGAACATGTGATTTCTAGGAAATCTAGGTTAGGAAAATGTGCCTAGCTCATTGCAGGGCTGTTACATTTCATTACATTGGAAAAATGAGTCTCGTAGCCTAGGAACCTATCACTATGTGTTGATTGTCTGATTAAAACATGTCCAATGGCAGACTAAGTGGTTGTGACACTGCCGTGCAAAGAGGGAAAAGACTGTCACATAAAATCACAGAGCGGGGTCAGCGGATGCTGAGGTGCATAGTGCGCAGAGGTCGCCAATTTTCTGCAGAGTCAACAGCTACAGACCTCCAAACTTCATGTGGCCTTCAGATTAGCTCAAGAACAGTGCATAGAGAGCTTCATGGAATGGGTTTCCATGGCCGAGCAGCTGCATCCAAGCCTTACATCACCAAGTGCAATGCAAAGCGTCTGATGCAGTGGTGTAAAGCACACCGTCACTGGACTTCTAGAGCAGTAACGGTGTGCTCCGGCATTGTTCTCTGGAGTGACAAATAATGCTTCTCCGTCTGGCAATCTGATGGACGAGTCTGGGTTTGGCGGTTGCCAGGAGTACTTGTCTGACTGCATTGTGCCAAGTGTAGAGTTTGGTGGAGGGGGGATTATGGTTGTTAAACAGGAGCTGGGCTCGGCACCTTAGTTCCAATGAAAGGAACTCCTAATGCTTCAGCATACCAAGACAGTTTGGACAATTTCATGCTGCCAACTTTGTGGGAACAGTTTGGGGATGGCCCCTTCCTGTTCCAACATGACTGCGCTCCACTGCACAAAGCAAGGTCCA
>VUQI01027547.1:0-12524 GCA_015106735.1 Paratilapia polleni
CACTTTCAAATGTCCAAACTGTGAGGATGTGGCACCTTCAACATGTCATGAAGGTAAAATGAATTTACCTTGCTGCACGGTGCCGTGAAAAACACACAGAGTACCAACACAACTTAACTACTGGCAGCCATCCATGGCATAGCTTGGCACGACTGCACCCATCACTACAGGTACAAAAACAACCTGCTTGGTGACATTACCTGCCACACACAGGCACTGAGACTGATTAAAGGTGTTTTTTTGCTGACCTAATCAGACAAATACGACGTTCCAACAAAAAGATTTGCTTGTCAGAAGGTGCGGTGTTTATTTTTTTCACAATACAGAGGACCAAAAGGTGTCTTGAGTTTGGAAAGTGCCGCTTGAATTACAGAAAAAGCTAACGAAGAAATCAAATCTATAGATCCAGATCCATCTCAACTCTTTATCGATGTAGTTACTACATAACAGTTGGAAAAATGTGATCTGATTTATTGAATAAACGGCCTCTGCTGAGTGGTGATGTGCTACTGTTTTTGTTTTGGAGGGGGCGTTGATAGGACAGTGGAGAGAAGACAGGAAAGTTGGGAGAAAGACATACAGGAAATGGCCTCAGGGCGGATTTGAACCTGACCCTCTGCGACAGCCTTATAGCATATGGGTTGCTCTCTCAACCAAGTGAGCTATACTAGCACCGGTGATGTGCTACAGTTGGTTTGTTGGCATTAGTAAAAGCTCTAACAGTTTTTTTTTTTTAAAAGATACTATTCAAAACAGAAATTTTTATAAAAAGATTTAAAACATTCCTATTTGCTTTTGTATTGTGTCTTATGTGTGGGCTCTCAGGTCATCTGACCAGCTGCTCCTACAAATCTAAGCAGAAGCTCAGGGGACAGAGCATTCTCTACTGCTGCTCCTAGGTTATGGAATAAACTGCCTTTGCACATTAAACAGGCACCTACACTGTCCATTTTTAAACTCTTCTTAAAACACACCTATACTCCTTGGCTTTCGACCCAGCGTGAGACATTGATCTTAATTGTTTTTACTTGTGTCGTTTTGTACTTTTTAAGTTCTATTTTATTGTTTCTCTATTTTATTTGTCTCTGATGTAAAGCACTTGTCAGCTGCGGCTGTTTTGAAGCACTTTACAAATAAAGTTGGATTGTAGTGTGTGTGTGTGTTTTCCTACAACAGTTTTAAAAAGGGAACAGACGAGGCTACTAGTTACTAATGCAGTGATTATAATAGACTGTATATTGTTTATATTCTTCTGACACTACTGTGGGTAATACTGCTGGACTTTAAAGATTTAGAGAAGATTTCCTTAAATAAATGCTAGAAGTGTGTGTGTGTGTGTGTGTGTGTCTCTCGCCTACCTTCCGTTATGCTGATAGAAATCTTCCTCAAACTCTCGGATGGTCTTCCTCAGTTTCTTCTTCTCTGCTCTGGCCTTCCACAGCTGTTCCAGCAGCTCTGGCCTGGAGGATGATGGGATACAAGAGGACGCTATAACCATACGCAATACTACAGTGGTGTGGAGACATCGCAATATATTAAATAGCTTTATTCTCAGCATAAAAAGACTTAAATGTGCACTCTTCTTCACTAGGAATTACTCGGCTTGTGACCTAAAAATTGAGACTTTCAGAGAGAAAAGGAGGTCAGCGTGAGCAGGAAGTGAACTGTGGCATGAGTCACGAGCTATCAGAAACATGGCCAAGTAAGACACCTGGACTTAGGAACCTGAGCTGATTAGAGGTGTGAGTGTATGTATGTATGTTAATTCCAGGTATTGGCTCATGACAGGTTAAACAGATTACGCACTCAGCAGATGAAACCTGTGTAAAAACTGTCACACTTCCTGTTTGTGTCTGCACAGTCATCAACGCAGGAGAAAATCAGAGCTTTCAGAAATGTCTTAAGTAAAATTTATATTTATAACAAATTCAAATTCCCATTCAAGTTCACAATGTTCTCCACAATTCAATATTCCTAAGATGACATATCTGAGCACAATTTCAGTTTAACAACATATCAGTCAGTTATCAGTTATTAATTTGGCTTAAAGGCATGCAAGTCTGTGTGTTTTTGTTCTCACATGGATGAGGCGTTCGAGCTGGACAGACGCAGGTCCAGCGCCAGCCTCCCCGACCCCTCCTCCACCTTTTCTCTCATTGAACAGTCGCTCTGTCTTTCAGGCTGGTTCTGGCTCTTCACAGGCCCGTCAGCTGGGGTCACTGGGTCAATGGCCATGATGACCTCGGGGCTCTGCATCTCACCGCCGCTGCTTTCTCCCTCCTCCTCCTCTTCCTCCTCTTCCTCTTCCTCTTCTTCTTCTTCTTCATCCTCATCCCTCTCCTCTTCTCCTCCACCTTTCTGCTCTTGCTCCTCCTCCTCTTCTTTGATTTCCTCCCAGAAGTGAGCAGTTTCACCCTCAATGATTGGCTGGAGTGTCTGACTCCTCCTCTTACTAGAAGGGGACACCTAGAGGAGGGAAACAAATGTCAGTACTTTAATCCATATGTCAGTGCTGTAAGAAGTGCTGCTAACTTTGCGTCTCTTTCTCTAAACCACGAGTAAAATATGGTGGTGGTAGTGGGGATGATTGTGTACTTACTGCGATAGGTGTAATGCTGACTCTGGTGAGCATCTGTTTGACCAGTCTGTAGCGATCGTAGAGAGGTTTCACTATCAGACGCTCCTCTCTAGTCACCTAGAAGGGAGGAAGACAGACGGAGCTGGTTAGAAAATGTTTGACTGGGTCTTTTTAAGGCACAGAAATAAATCTCTGCAGCATTTAGGCAGTGACAGGTGAACTTACTGGTCGACCATGCAGCCCTTCGTAGTGCAGCAGATTCTTCTGCAGGACAGTCTTCTCACAGGACAGCTGCTCCTTGGTCATCTTCTACAGAGAAACAAAGACAGTTACCACCCAATAGTGAATAGGAATTTTCCTGGTGACTAATTTAGTAGCCTTTAAATGTCTTCAAATGTCACTGAAATGTGTGTCACCTTGTGCTGTGTATAAACTTGCGGTCGCAATCAAATGGCTGCACCAGCAGCCCTACTCCTTGCAGGCTAGTGTCCACACGCCTGCGCAGAATGTGGTTACACATCGCTCAAGTCGCGTGGTTATATGCCACTGTGCTCTGAAATAGCCTACATACAGCCGCTCACTTTCTACATCAAAGTGCTGCAGAACTGTTTGTGTGGTTGTCCTCTGCTTATTTTCCATCTCTCTCATTTACGACTTCCGGTCACATTTATTGGGGTCTGTTGGGGCTGCAGCCCCAGTTAGTGGTGGGTGGCATCGTAACAACTTTGAACCAACAGGCAACTGCCAGTGTACATTAATAAAATAAGATTAACACATTTAACCGACTAGTATTTCTGGCGTCAACTCGCAAGAGCAGCAACGTTTAAACATCTAGTCAACTAGCTTCGCACATCCCTAACAGTAACATATGTTTGTAGTAAGTCCACAAAATCCATTAAATGTTTCCTGTTCGAAGGGTGGCATTAAAACTATTCCAGTTGCCCTTAAAAACAAGCTAAAATAATATGCTTAATGTATATTGGGTATATATGTACATTAAGTTGTAGTTGTGCTAAAGATATATTTAAAAATATATATTTTGTGCATATGCATTCTCTTCCTGTAAAACTTTAAAATATTCACGACGACTCGTAAACATATAAACACAAATTTATCCAATAAAATTGGACATGATAGGCTTACAAGTTATGTAAAACTACACTAGACTCCTCCAGTGACTTTCAGTTGCTATCAGAGTGATATTACTGGGTGAGATTTGTGTGTTTGGATGTCAGTTGAACATTTTGAGGTCTAATTCATTTGGAGGGGGTGGAGGTAAACTGCCCTCTATAGCTCTGCGTTGTATTTTCTAAATACCCATATTTGATTAGCATAATCAAATATATTGATTATGCTCCCTGAAAAACCTTCAATTAATCCAGAATGCTGCAGCGAGAGTACTGACAGGGACTAGAAAGAGAGACCATATTTCTCCCATATTGGCTTCTCTTCATTGGCTACCAGTTAAATCCAGAATTGAATTTAAAATCCTTCTCCTCACATACAAAGTCTTAAAAAATCAGGCCCCCTCATATCTTACAGACCTCATAGTACCATATTATCCCAATAGAGCACTTCGCTCTCAGACTGACAAATCTGAAAGATTTAGTAAATCCAAGAATCTTTGTGTGTGTCTGTTCTTTGCTCGTCTTGACAACTGTACATTTGATCCACTTCAATTGTGGTTGGTGTGTTGCGGTGGACCTAAATAAGTGCAGGGTATAGTTTGAGGACAGTTGGATGAGCAGTTCTTAGCAGTTGTTTCTTTTCATTTTACTATTCTGCTCCGCTCTGTGTGTGGGTGAGTGGTCGGGTACACAAACAAACCCACACCAACTAGTCTGTCTCTAGCCATATCTTTGTTTGAACTTTGTTATATTTTACATGATGCATTTAAAATGACTTTGCCTTTAATTATTGAGCAGCTGCCTCGGTTAGCTCTGCTCCTCGGGCTCACTTTGTGTGTTTTGTTTATTTGCAGCGACACACACATGTTCAGTGACTGTGTCCCTTTAACTGTCCTCTTTGTGTCTGTTAGCTTTCACTACTACAGTCTGCAAGTCACAGTTACTCTCTCAACAAGCACTGCACTAGTTAAATAAAAAAAACTTTAATGGCTATGACTTGAATATGTGTTCTGCTGGAAAATATCTGCTCCTCACCTTGATATCATCAGGCCAGCCGTCCTCCTGCCTCTTCCCTTTGACCCTGCGCTGTATCAGTTCCAGTGTTTCCTCCCTGGTAGGCCGTGGACCCTTAACCTCTCCTGCTGCGTCATGAGCACCTTGATCCAGTGTGGAGCCGAAGCTCTTGGGCAAGGTGTTGCTCCGAGGCCGAGTCTGAGGGCCGAGCTCAGTCTCTGCCCGGTGTTTGGCATCTGGGGGAAGGAGGAATACAGTGATGAGGAGAGAGATCAAAGAAAGAAGGGCAGACATAAAATGGAGGGGACAAAGAGGGTAAAGTATAAAAGAAAAAAACAAAGATATCACACAAAAACATCAGGTCAATCAGGCATGCAGGAATATTTCATAATTACAGTGACCCAATCACAAATAAGGAGACTGAAGAATATGCTAACAACATGAAAACACCCGAATTACCAAAATACACCACACAAAGTAAAAACACAAAGATGGAGAGCAAACACTTTTTCCTGATTATTTTTTATAACACTACCAGACAGCAAAATCATTAAAAATTCAAATGCCCCTGGGCCAATCTGAGGGCTGTAAAGGTGAGAGATAACACTGCTGGCCCCTCAATAGCCCCCTCAACTTCTAGATAAGGTGTCAATCAGCAATGTTTCTAAAAGTCAGTTCAAGTACTGATGCCAGCAGTTCTTTGATAGAAATATTTTTTCTGCAGTTTGTCATAACATTTTTAACATGATGTCAGTGCATCATGTCCAAATTTAAAAAAACAAACTGCGCTGGTTTTGTATTTTAAAATCAGAAACCTAAATGTGTAATTTCATCACGCTGCTTCACACTTGTAAAAGCCATCTCATTTATTATCCCGTGCCAACATGCTGTTTCAACAGACATCGAAACAAGGAAACAAGATGCTCTCACAAAGCCGCCTCACTGTGACTGTCAGTAGTGTTTGCGATGTCTACTTACTGAAGGGTTTGTACTTACTGAGGTGAAACGGTCTACAGCTGAGTAGGCCTGAGTAGGGGTGGAGCGGGGGGGTGAGTGTGTGATTGGGGGGTGAGCAGATAGAGGAAGAGGAGGAGGAGGAGGAGGAAGGGGAGGAGGGAGCATGGTGGCATCTGTGTGAATGGATCAAAGCCTGGTGCCTCAACGTGCTTCTGGGTAAAAGGTGGTGCTGGCGTCCTGGTTGGCCGATCAGTCAATCAATCAATCAATGGGTCGTTGGGCGAGAGGAGGAGGAAGGAGGAAAGTGAAGAGCGGATGCTCGGATTATTGTTTTTCAGTTTTGATTTGAAACAGTGAGAAATGTTTCGGCCACTGTGTTCTCCAAAAAGGAGAGCCGTCACCTCACAGGAAGGAGGTGGACAAGTGTCCTGGGGGGGTTCGTTCAGTGTGGTGAAACAGTGGAAAGAGAAAAGAATTTCTATATATTGGATATATTTTAGATTTTAATACCTGTGTTTGGGCATGCTGACTGGCAGCCAAAACAAAAGCTTCTGCAACCAAAATTTAGGATTTCTGGCCATTTCTAAATATTCTCTTTATGTAAAACTTTATGCGTTTTCCACTGCTTCACCTGACTGAACTCACCCTGCAGGTAATGAATGTGGGTTCACAAGGACGCACCAGCACACTGGAGGGTGGGAGCCACGCATGTGAGAGCCACGTTGACCCTGAACATGTGCATGTCTGCGTATGTCTGTCAGACCAGCATACATGCAATGTTGTTACAAAAAGTCAAAGGTTAGAAGTGGGGTCAAACTGTCCAGCACAGAACAGGATGGCGCACACAGTCACTCTAACCCTGACACAAACACACAAATGCACGCTGACAGGAAACAGAGTGAGTGGCTGTACCTTTAATCTGCCTGCGGATCTTGGTCAGGTCAGTCATCCATTTGAGAACTTTGGGGTTAGCTGCCTTGTCTGCATGAGAGGGCTGCAGAGACAAGAGGACAAAACCACAGAGCAAGAGTTGGTATTTTATAGAAAAGGTCAAGACAATATAATATTAAATTTACAACAGCAATTTAGCCATAATGATGTTTGGAAGACTTACACAAACAAAGCCTTAAAAGTGCAAAATGTTACATTATCAGGATTTGTGACATCAAATGACATCTATACAGCTCTTACAGCTATAAAGGCTGTTTAAAAGCTGTAAAAATATATCAGTGACATCAAAATTAAGCCTTTTTTAATGCCCATTATGACAAAAAAACACCAAACCTCCTGTGGACCTGTCAGTAGCTGAAAACAAATCTCTTCAAAGCCAACTGATTTCATGGTACAGAGAATAAAATGTGTTGGCGTTTATGATTTGAGAGAAAGAAAGAAAGGAGGCAGAAGAGGAGGTTGGTGGGCTAAAACATCCTGAAAAAAGTGACAATTGACTGGATGCTGCATTTTTTTGTTTCAAAATAATTATTTAAACTTGTGTTATTACAAAAATGTACTTAAAATAAAAAATAAAACATTCTGCCCCTTAAATAAATAGTTCAAAAATTAATGACTTTACATTTCTGATTTTACCTTGTAGTTCCTCTCCTTCTCAAACTGCTCTTCAAACTGTTTGATTTTCTTCTTCAGATGCTGAAGCTTTTTGGTGAGTTGGTGGGTCACTGAATCTCCTCCTCTCATCACCTCTTTGGAACCAAATGATGCTCGCCTCGGCCTGAGAAAACACAAGTAAAATAGTAAATGAAGTGGTACTTGAATAGCAGTTTTCGACTCTAGCTCAGCACTCGAACGCAGCGCTTTTTACTGCAAGCCACATTCACCCATTCACACACCCATTCATACAGCGCTTTATTCTATGCCTTTAAGTGCTTTCTAACTATCACACACACACTCACACCAGGATGGATGCATTGGGGGCAATCTGGGGTTCACTATCTTGCCCGGGGGCACTTCGACATGTGTACTGGAGGAGCAGGGAGTCGAACCACCGACCTTCTGATTGGTAGACGACCTGTTCAACTGTACCTCCTGAGCCACAGCCACCCCCAGTATGACAGAACTGCCAAAAAACTCCACATAATCCACAAATTTCTGGTCTCAGACCAAAGGTAATGACTGGTGGTGTCATTATAAAGCGTCTCACAGTGAGTAAAGCCGCACATCATACCTCTGTACTTTGGTGGGTGAAGTGGCATCCAGATCCTGCTGGAGGAATCGCTGGGCACCGTGCACTCCGAAATCAAGAAAGCGTCGTGCCAGCAGGTGAGGATGGGAGCGGGAAGAGGAAGGGGAGTCATCCTGCCCTCCCTCCCCCTGTTCCTCTTCACCACCGTCCTCCAGAGGCAGCGGAGGGAGAGGAACCATGCGACCAGCCAGCGGTGAGAGCTGCGCCTCTCCGCTCTCGTTATCATCCTGCCAGGACTTAAAAGCTGGGACAGGGTCTGGAGGAAGAAAGAAAGAAATGAAGAGAGGAGTCAGAGCACATCAACAGAGGCCAGGAATGGAGGGTGAGAACAGACAACTAATCCCTTTCTAACAAGTGTACTGCATGAGAAAGAGGGGCTGTAAATATGATGGACTCATGATACATTCAGCAACAAATTAATTTTTTTCTTTCGTACCCTGCTGACTCACTGTAAGCCTGATTACTGGTGTATTTACGGTCAACGCTATGCTGGCAAGCTGAGTTGAAGAGAATAAGAGTAGGAGGAGAGAGTGTAGGAGGGGTCATGACCAATAAGAGAAGCAGAGTAAGTAAAAAGTATAATCAGAGATGAAAGGTGTTGATCAATCCTCCAAGTGACCCTTGCAGCAGGAGGAAAGAGTGAAAAAGAAAAGACTCCACCTGCTACCTCATGAAATCTGATGGAAGGGAAGAGTGTTTCACATGCAGGGATTGATTCACAATCAGCGTCACCACACGCACTTTGAAGATGAGAGGTTATTTTAATATAGCTTCTTGTGCTGTGTTGTCACTCGGTGCCACCATTTAAAAACAAACAAAAAAAAACCCCAATAAGGAAGGATGAAAGGAGGGATGGGTAGACTGGTGAATGGGCACGTATGAAACGACTTACCTTGGCCTTCTTTTTGCAGATGCATCGATGAGAAGTCGATGGGAGGGAGGTGGAGATGGGAGGGGGGTGACGCTGTTTGGATGGACGGTGGAAGAGGAGGTGAAGAAAGAGGAGGAGGAGGGACAGGGAGAGAGATAGCAGAGAAGAGGACCAGTGAGGTCATTCATAACTTCACTCACCAGCAGCCATTCAATGTGTGTTGGGTTTAATTGCAAACAAATGTCACTAATGCTGAGTTTTGCATCAGTTATACTGGATAATTTACCAATTCGAGCAATGCAGTTTGATGAATTCAGATCTTTAAAATATGCATAAACAAGAAGCTTAGAGTCTCAAAACCCTTACTGTAAAAATATTCTATCATTTTTATATTTAACAGTAATTAATGCAACAGTATACGTGAAAATAACTTTTATCATTATGAGCTTTGGCACTTTCTTAGAAAAATAAATGAATCGAAGTTTTAGTTCAAACTACTGGATGCGTCTGTTCTTCTGTGCAACTTTTACTTTTCCAATACCGCTTTATTTTTCTGTGAATATTTATGCTGCAATGAGCATGCTGGCATACCTGAGACAATTTGGAACTCACCTTCCCATTGGTTGTCAGGAAAAAGCTGGAGGTGGGAGGAGTTTGGTTGGCATGGTGACAGGTGGTTCCTGTTGGTCTCCCTGGTGTTGGCATTGTGATCACAGCAACATGAACTCGAGTCCTGGAGGAGGGATTAAAGAAACCGATCAGGGATGGAAGGGATAAAGAAAACAGATGCAAATAATTGAAGGTGAAGGTACAAAAGTGGGGAAAAAGGTGTGGATGGGGGAGTATATTTCCATATACTGCTACTTACACAGCTTATGGTGACAGTCTGCTCCATCGTCACAAGGGGCTGATTGTCCTGCCTGAAAACAAAGATTAATAATAAAATAAATAAAATAAAATTATAAAAATACTCAAACATATTAACACTCCCTCAGGAGATGTACATTTTTAGTACTTTTCTGTCCAGTATCAATGAGTAATATGTTAATTATTGTTGTGCAGGTTAATCTGGATAAGTGTACTTTTTTATGAGTTGACCATAGTCATGTGGTCATATTTAGAGTCTTCCTGAGACCATGTCTGAATAACAGCTGAGGAAGAGTCACATTACAGTCACACAACTAAAAATCTTTCCACACCATGAATAATCTGAGGAAAAAAACTCACAAAGCTGCTGCTTTAACTGTAACTGAAATCAGTGGTTTGTGTACTGATTATTTTGCCCCTCTTGTTATCTTTTGCCTGTTTTAAATGAATACAGCATTTGTCAATTTTAACACTGCATGCCACAGTGATGGTGATGGTGGTGCACTGACTAAGCCTGCTAACAACAACAAGCTGGAGGTGTGATTTCATACGACGTGTAAAACTACACAAGAATACAGCTCGAGTTAATACGTGTTATGATTGAGAGAGACTGAGATAAAGATGCATTTCAGATGCAGCATAAAATCTGAGCTCTGGCTGAGACAACAAGTCAAAGCGATTTGTAGACGGCGAGTGTCTGATGATCAGTGCACAACAACACCGCTGCCTCTCGTTTGCTTTGTATTCAAACTAAACTCGCTGAGGGTAAATCTAGGCAGCTGGTGTTTGCGAAGTAAACAGCTCACCTGGCAGTGTTTAAGTTGTTCTTTGCATCTGTGACAGACTCTGCATCCAGGTCCATTCCTGAGCTCTCCTCCAGGGTAGGGACAGAGTCCAGGGAATTCTGCGAGAAGACAACGGCAAGAATTTTTGTTTTAACCGAACAAGAATCAGACGTTTCAACAAAACCAGCAGGGGAATCTAACATAAATAAGTGAAACACTGTTATGTTTCACTTCCTCAGTGAATGAGGCAACATACTTTCTGTACTTTTGTCCTAAATGGTAGAAAATCAGTAAACACTGATCTGTGGCACCACCACAGATCAGATATTCATGAAATATCCAGGATACAATGATATATTTTAGTCATAAATACATAAAATAAGAGTCTTTTTCACCTTAGATTGCACATTTCTTATTAATCAATAGTTCATTAATGAATGAAGGTTCTTAAATACCAGCACTAGAAGTTAAAAGTGTCTGTGTTCATCTTCAACAACTCTGTAAGAACCGAAAAATCTCTATGAAGAGGAAGCTGCCATGACTCTGGAATGAATGAGCTGTAGTGAAGAGGTGGTTGGACAATTCAATGTGTGTATATTCTGTGAATATACACACGCTGAACCTATTGTGCATGAAACATAAAGTACTGGTTTTATGTAAAGATAATACATGCGCGTGCGTGGTAGTTTGGTACAAAGGTGCAGCTGTCATTCTCTGGCACTCATCTCATCTATTTAAAGACTTGGATAAGGATTATTGTTTCAAAAAGTGACAGCTTTCTCCTTCAGTTGTTGGACACATGTCACTATCCACCATGTTGTCTCCTCCTCACCTCTCCATCTGGAAGCTAAAATGGTTCTTGGGACAAAAGCCAATAAGGCCAAAGGGGAGGCGACAGCAGTGAGGGGTTTTGATTTCCAATATGACAAGCTTTAATAAAAATGTATGTGATACGCACTGGGGAAAAAAGAAAATGTGCCATACACTTCTCCCTAAAATTAAATATTAAAAATGAAGAGAGAGATTAGTAACCTTTAGAATACTGAAGTGAAGTGAAAGGGGAAACATTTCCTGTATGTGTTAAACAGAAAATGCACCACAATGAATCATTATCTAAATATTAGCTGTACCTTTTCTTACCAAAATGTGAATAAGGCAAGTTTAAGAATTTGCAAAGCACTTGAAAGTAGCCCCTGTTTTTATATTATGCCTCCCTGGCATATGGTAGGTGTAAAAATTGGGCAATGTGCTTCCTAAAACCTTGGAAATAAGCTGCTCAGCACTTTTTCCAAGTACAAAATGGCCTTATTGACATGTAGTTATGACTACATGCTAATAAGAGGAAAACACTGCCTGTATATTTTTTGTGTATTCACTGATCTGTGTGTGTCTGGGTGTTTATATTTGTGAAACAGCCCTGTTGTGTCTTGCTTTCCCAGTAAAATTCCAGCTATTGTAGCAATCAGAGCAGAACAAAGATGGACTGTGCTGATAATATCAAACACATTTGGCCTTGGAATGAAGCAACGCACTGAGATAGGAAGGAGGTTAGCTATGGGAAGCATGCTGTGAGCCCACACAGCAACTTGCTACAGTTTTGTTTTGTGTGTTAACATCTGATGTCACTTTCAGTTTGAGCACAGGGGAGATCCTGTTTGCCAGTGTTAAAAGAGTGAAGATTTTCTTTCTGGTTGCGATGCCAGGTATGTGTCTGGTATGAAAGTATATGTGTTACTTTTCCTCCACTGACCTGCGTTTCTTGCTGATTTTGTTGTGTGTGCTGCTCAGGCTGTGTAAGTGGGGTCTCCCCTTCTGTGTTGCAGGGACTGTCTTCAGGGTCAGTTTGTTGCTCCTTGTCTCCATCACAGCCCTGGCCTGCAGGCTCACTGGGACTCTCCCTAGCACAAAATAACAAAGATATTATTTAAAACAATGAGTACCAGAACTTTAAATACACATTAGACTTGTACCCATCAGAATGCTATGCAAAGTAGCATAAAGTTAAGTAATCTATGAAAATCACAAATTCATTAGTACCACTCCTCTAAACATGTTTACTTGTAACCTGAACCATCTGGCTGGCTTTGTGCCTTTTTTTTTTTTTTTTTTTTTTACCAAAATTTGT
>VUQI01027547.1:12544-26322 GCA_015106735.1 Paratilapia polleni
CATCTCTCTTCTTTTTTTTTTTTTTTTTTTTTTTTTTGGTTACACAAGATTTGCTGTCTCAAATATGTTTCTTTAAAGTCATCTGATGGCACTTTAAACCACTGAGCAATCTGAAATCCATGTATTTACCAGCAGTTGCAACTACAAAGTGTAAGAGAAGTTCAGTGCATTGTGTGCATAAACTTAATCTTAGTGGTTTCAGGTATGTCTGTATTGCACTCTCACCCCTGGGTGTCGTAGCTGCTGAGGTCCTGGTCGATGGAGGTTTTCAGATCAAAGAAGTGCTGCTCCACAGCAGCCCTGATGGTCTGCTGAATAATACTGGAAAAAACAAAAAAAACAAAAACAGGATTACATCAAGATTACATCAATTCAAAATTATGTTTAATACTGAGTAACAATTGAGCAAAGAGGGTAAAGAGAGGATAAGCTGAGCCAAAGGTTTACCTGGGTTTACATAATTAATTTGCATGAGATCCCGTGACTATTTTTCCCTATTTATTCAGTATGACTACTCCACAGAAAAAACAAAGATCACAAAACTGAAAATAAAATATCCACCTGATGTATCCACATAAACCATAATCCAAATACCAATGCTTGCTGGCTGTTTCTTTAACTTGTATCGAGTAGATAAAAATTAAATGACGTCAAACTGTTTTGATAACCAAAATGAAAATACTTCAGTCGTGCGGCAAACCCATCAGGTTAGATTGAAAGGGCAGAAGTCAGAGCTGGTAAGTTCCTACTGCATATCCACCTCCTGTAATAATGCACACTATTCAGCATTTTGTGCAAGTATTTTTTCTGAACTGCAGTCTGACACTGTAGCTCTGGGGAACAAAACACAATATATCAAAAAACTAAAAGACTATTTTAAAACTGAATTAGAGATTGCATCAGCTACCCAGCATGTTGCACTGCCATTACTAGTTGTTTTTAATCCTTCAAATAAGCATGTTTTCTTTTAATGATCGGGGCAAAAACTAATCAGCATAATGTTTTAATGCTCACGTAACTCCTAAAAATTGTTGCCATTGTTTGTTGAATTGTTTGAATGTGACATCCTCAGCTCAGTTACACTGATGAGGTTAGTGGGTTGTTTTTTCCATTTAATGAAGGCGTTTGTTTTTAGGTTATGGTTTAGCACTACCTGTTATGATTCACATGATAAACCTGCATCTCCTACAGCCCTACTTTATCCATTTAGTTATCAGTTAACAGACAAATTTACATGTTAATCTTGGCTGAAGACAAGCAAATATATGATAATTAGGTACATATAAGAGTCATTTATTAAAGTTTAACAATGAATAACTTTCATTGTTTTCACTAAAATGCTTTCTTTCCCATTCTAAGCTATATGACAAGTCCTTATTAAGTCAATAGCCTGGTCCAATTCTAAAAGGATTAATATGCTTAAACTGGAGCCAGGGAGAAGAGGAGAGGGTGTTATGGCCTATAAAAGGCAACAACAGCAGTCACATTCTGACCTTTTCTACACCGACACGCAACGGTTGATCCACAGGCTCTACTGAGATTTCATCTATCTGGCTTCAATTACTGGACCAAGTTTGTTTGATCATAATGTATTCCTCCCTCATTTACTCTGGGTTCATGCAGTCTGTTAGCTTTGTCACTGCTCCAACTTAGACGACAGCAGAGTTTGCAGAGCTGATAGAAAAAAAAAAAAAAACTGAATGGGAAAAGACTCAACTCCTCCATACCAACTGTTCACTCACTTTCATCATGTGTTATCACAACTTTCTCTCCATTCTGTACATTTCAATCATTAAACTTGTACTCCTTAATTATAGCTGCTCCTCAAACTAAATGTCGGGTACTGTATAAACATAAATTCACACACAGACGGCGTGGTGTGAAAACATAACTGCATTTAATTTTCTACTATGTCCATTTAAGGCAAAAACTCATAAATGTATAGGGTTGAGGTAAATTAAATGTAGGTGAGTTGTCAATATATGAACAAACACACACACACTCACTCAAACTGCACCTCCACCTCCGCCTGCAACATTAACTCTGCCTCTTGCTGCAGGAAGGTCTACTAATAACTATACTGCACCACATACACAAACAGCCACTTCCATAAACAAACACATAAGCAGTAAAAGATGATGTGCTTGCACTCTTTCTTACTCACATGGCCACAAACAGAAGCACTCACACATCTTCTGCTGTTGTCTAAATTTTTACCTCCCAACAGAGAAGAGGCCTTTCAAACACATCCTGGTAACCAGAGGAATGTGACGACGTTAATGCCACTCAGAGAAACAAGACTGTCAAGGTAACCAAACCCCTCGCACTTATAATGCACTGCTGGAAATGTGCTCGAGTGACACCTCAAAACTCACCAAATCTCAGAGGGAAGTGTTTTTTAAATTTAAGGGAAAGCATTTTTATTGGCATGTGTTCTTTATAAAAACAGAATTAACTGCTTTTTCTAAACCTATACAGCAAATACTATGCTTCCAAAACTGAAACAAGAAATAATGTTATTCTGTTTCCATGTCGAGGAGAGACGAAGCAGAGGCCTGACAGTCATGTGATTGCTGAGTTCATGTCCTTGAGGCTGTCTGCCATGCAGAATCCTTTAGTTTAGCTTCATAATTAAAACACAAGGCCTACTTTCCTTCTTCCTGCTTATCTCTCCCTCTAAACCTTGTACATTTTTTAATTCACTTGTCTCAGCACTGCCTGCATATCCATCTTGATTTCTGATATCTTATTTGCCTCATGAGAAAATGGCATTTGGCTGCCTCGTCACACTTGACCTAACAACTTTATCTTTCTCTCTTACTGATTATTTGCAGTTTAATTAATATTAGATATGATATAATATGATTTAAGATGCAGTCACACATTAAATGACCTGTGTTGTGAAGCTGTAATGCAAATGTGAGTGTGAGGTATGTCTAGGTGTGTCATTGTGAGTATGTGAGTATGTGTGTATGTGTGAGGAGACTTACTCAGCAGAGTCAGCAGGCAGGATGGATATAGGGGAGAGGTGGGAGCTGTAGAGCCAGAGAGAGGAAAAGGACAACACGGTTAGAACATCACGTACTCCTCGACTTGTGCTCCATACTAACCTTGGAGGAAGTGGGTGTCGGGCCACAAGAGTCAAAACAGGGAAGAAGAGTGGCAGTAATGAAGTTAACAATGAGTATGAGTATGTCTGTGTATACTATACATGCATTAGGGTGACAGAGCAGAGATCAAGTGCTAAGGGAGTAGAGGTGAAATGAATGAATGAAAAAAACTAAGTGTAAAAGCCAGCATGGTCAAGTTATGGTCACTGTCTCCTAATCTAAGATCCCTTGAAATGACAATCTCAGCACATGTATTACATACACAAACACACACATGCACTCAAATACACAAAGTTTTAGTCAGTGGCGCCACTCTGGGTGGGCACGTTGTTATTTAGGCTAGAGAGCTCTGCTTGACCCTGCTGATCAGATAGATGGTTGTGTGTAATGTCATATTTGTTCTTCCGTGTTCCTTCATAAGCAGGGAAATGTGTGTTAGGGTGTGTGCGCATGGCATGAAACAAGAAGTAGGCTGTGATGTGTCCCAACACTGGATTCACAAATACACCCACTGACAGGCATGCCAGGACTCCAGATTTATATAACACTCCTACACAGCATACACACACAGCGGAAGGTCGTTTACATTTAGTCCAAGAGCACCAGCACGTCTCATATATACTCTGTGTGTGTGTGTCTGTCTGTCTCAGGCGGTCAAACTCAGCTCATTAGAAAAACAGCTGACGTTATGCAAGCTTTTTGTGTGCAACCACACACACACACACACACACACACACACACACTTCTAATGCTGCAAGAAGTGCTCAGGTAGATCAATACAGACTGAATTATTAATGGCAGACAGGAAACCATAATGCCTTCTCTTTATTCTTCTCATTCTTGCTACTTTTCCACTCTTTTCTGCCCCTCTTTGTCTTTTGAATAGGGTAGTTGTCTTCCATTAGCCATTTTTAAATCAAATCTGCTCTCACTCATCATTTTATTGTTTATCTTCATTCATGCTCATTTAATCCCAAAAAGCCTTTTTAATATCATCACTGCCCTGTGCTCATATTTCGAGTTCTCCTTTAGCTTCCTCCCTGATACTTATTTTTTTTTTCCTCTTACTGACTGTGAAGGTAACAAACATCTCAGATTCCCTTCCTGAGAATGTAGCCTTGATCGTGCATGACTGTGATAGTAGGACAGACAAAAAAGAAAAGGGATGCTAGTATTGCAGAGATCTAATAATAAGTCTGCCAGAACACATTCAACACAGATACTAATGCCAACAGAAGTGATTAATAGGAGACTAAGATAAATAAACTTTGGAAATATACCATTTTCTTTTGTTCTCTTGCCTTCATAGTTTTGACTGATTAAGTATTTGGATAATGCTGTATTCTCACTTTTTATAAGTCCAACATTTATTTTGTGACTCTCCAGCAAATGACTGTCTGGACTGGACTGGACTCATTTGCCATGTGAATCTCTCTTTTCTTGTTCCTGTTAGTCAACATGGAGAACTGCCCTTTAAACAGAATCACATCCTGCAGGCTCCGTACAGAAACAAGTGTCCCTTCAACATACTGATATAATCTGACAGCAGGCTCTGCTGCTGAGTTGTACCCAAAAGGGAGGCACTGGGTGGCTGCATCTCTAACAATAGATCCTTGATAGGGCCTTTAAGGACATTACATAATCACCATGGGCCCTAGGTAGCAAATTTCTCATCTTGCACCATTATGCCCTTGAGGACTTGAATGAAAACTGTTGTTGGGGCCTTTAGGGTGTTCCTGGCCTCCCTTTGGGGGAAAGGAAACTTTTCTATCAGCATCAGTTGAGCCCCCAAGGATTATACATGGTAACGCCCTTTACAGATGCATTCTAGTCATTTTTTCCAGAGCATGAAGGACACATAGGATTACTGAGTATGTTCTAAGTGGAAAGACACATGTATTTTCTCTTTACTAATCAAGCATAGCCTTCATAAAAGCAAACATACTTTATACCTCTAATACAGAAGGGAATGATACAGACTGTCCTGCAAAGCACTTAAAGTTCAGGCAAATAATCAAACTGCAAAGGGACAAGATTGGTTTCCTTTTGTGCTCGTCCATCACACAGTATCTCACCCATCATGATACACCTTTCCCTTCAAATTTAACAGAAAAGGGACAGATTTCCAGGGACGTTGCAAAGTTCATCCATCAACTGCTGTTGACCTCCAGTGGTTTAACTTCTCACCTAGTGATGTGAAAGTACTCCAAGGTGTGTCAGTACAATGAGACATGCTCTTTGTAGTAGCAGAGACAAGGGTAAGAAAAAACACTCTGAATGCTGCTGTTCAGCTTTTAAAAAGGTTACATTGAAAGTTTTGTTTGTTTAATTTAAAACATTTAAAATTTAGATGAAATGCAACAGCATGAAAAACTGATATGGACTGGTCATTCCTACACAAATCAACAGTAGTACAATGATCTTCTTTAGTGCTGACAGGATGTCCTCAAACCACATTAAGAAACAATAAGACTTTAGATCTGCTGTAGTCTAGACCCTAAAACTACCAAGTGTGCTAGTATTGTATTAGCTGGCCCACGATGGCTCAGCTTTGCTCCAAGTAGTTGGATTAGAGCAGCTCCTACAGCCACGACTGCAGACAGAGATAAGCCCTTAATAACATTTTAAGGAATCACACCTTTTACAAGCTGTTTGTTGGCACTGACACTGTAAACACTTTGATAGTGACCTAAGTAAAAACATTTCAAGTTTCATTTAGTCAGTGATGCCCGGCACATTTAGGCTCTTCACAAATGGAGGCCATACAATCACTCACTACAGTTACCTTTTGATTCAAACTGATTCTGATTCAGTTTTTGATTTTACTAATTGCTTTATTACCTATGTCTTGAAGGCACAGAGGCGAGCACACTTCAGAGTAAAATGGATGCTTGCCAGAATTACTCAGATCAGATCAGGCTAATCTGCTGCCTGTTGACCGGATCCCTCGGCCCGATCAAGCAAGAAAAATCTCTTCTGCAGCAGGGTTAGTAGACACAGGTTAACTAACACACCAGCACCATTAGCACTCTTGTGTAAACTTTACAATTATGGTCGGTTTAGATATAGTAATCTTTATGAGCCTGCTCTGAGAGTACTTAATATAAACTATCATGCTTTTATAGAAAAACATAAATGCTCACAAAAGGTGGATATAAATACAAAGTTGTGTTAGTTTGACAATTTATTATTAAATTAACAAATAATTATCTGGATTTCATTTGGGAAGAGTAATATTTAAAGATTCACACATTTACTGCCAATTTACCACTAAAGGAGTCGGTACCACCATAGTCAAAACACGACTGTTATTTCCATCTGTGTTGAAAGCCTTCTTTCAATGCATGCTGCTAGGGAATTAAATCATTAATAAACACAGCTGTTGTAGTACTGTACAAGACATAAAGATTTGTATCCTCAAAATGTCCTATTTGGTTTCAGTAATGGAGAAGAACTGTAAGCTTCAATATTATCCTGCAATCTAACTTTTTTTTATATATCTGCAGCAGGGGATGCAACTTTCATATATATAGCAGTTAAAATCATTGAGAAACATGGTTGAACCTGCTGTTAATATACCGCAGGAACATTTAGAAACCTTATTTTCACCCTGGTGCAGTATTTGAAGAACTTCCAGGTTTCATATTCTCTGCTGTATTATGATTTTGTATAATTATCTGAAATACCCGTGCTGTACGGGTATCACAATTATAGGGCACCAGTATCAGTGTCACACAGATAAGAGTGTGAACTGCAGAGCTGAAACACTGTGCTGTGTATCAGTGACTTAAAGTCAGCTGATGAGTGACTAAACAACCAAAACATCTCTGGAAGACTGTGGTTTACTGCATCAATTGACAAAGTAAAGCAGAGGAACTTTTTATATATCAGTGATGACGCTAAAAAGTAATATGACCAATCAGTAGCATCCTCACAGTATTTTCAACAATTATTCTGATTTAAATGAAAGAATATAAGTGTGTGTGTGTGTGTGTGTGTGTATATGAGGTAAGTTAGGGGTTAGATGTGATTTTAAGCAGGTGCTGTTGTCAGCAAACCTGACTCTGCTCTGCTCTGGCTGGGAGGTAATAATGACTGCAGCAGTCTAAGCATTTACACACAGACACACACATATACATACTGTATATATAAGCCAGCATGCACAAGAAGACAGAGCTCACTGCTCTGGTTTGTTACCCACTTCGGACATAAATACACTTTGTTTGCCTAAGCCTTTCCTTCCCTCACACAACCTCCTGAAATACACAGAAACACACACTCACTTGCACACACTTCTACATATGCATAATCTTACAACTCACAAACAGCTCTTCTGGCTGCCTCTGAAACAGTAAACATTTATAGTCCTTCATGGAAGTGCCAAAAAACTGTCACAGATGTTTGTATTCAAATGGCCCACAACTTTAACACATACCAGGTCAAAGAAGTAACATCTATTTGTTTCTCTGCCTTGATGTTGCTCATTTGTCCATTGGTTGCTTTGTGCAGCCCCGCTTCATTTATTTTCTCTTAATTATACCACAGCAGTTTGGCTATCTGAGGATATTGATTTGATTTTGTTAAAATGACTCAACAAATCCTCCTCATTCCAACTTTAATTCATCATTTCTCTTGCAGAGTCATGAGGAACTGATGTAAGATTGTTAAGAGCTTGCACAAAAAGTTTCTGGCGCCACATAAAATTCCTTTCATGTGGATAAAATTTACAATCACTCTCACTATTTTGATTATTGTAAGTTTAACTGTGGATTATTTTTTCAACATATTTATGGTCTGATTCAATCCCCCCCAAACACACACACACACACACACACACACACATTAAAAGCTGATGTCAGAAAAGCCAAAAATCCACAGCTGCAACCAACAATAAATTTCATTATTGATTAATAAATGATTGCTTGTAAAATGCCAGGATATAATTCCACTGAGCTCAAGGTCACGTCTCCTGATTGCTGACCAATAGTTGAAAACTTCAAAGACATTCACTGTACTGTAATATATTTCAAAGAACACCACCAAATCCTTACATTTAAGCAGAAGGAAACAGAAGGTTTGGCATTTGGCACATCAGGACCGCTTTGACTTTAATCATTTACTAAAATTGCTGTTGATAAACCTCTGCACACCTAATTACTCCCTACTGCCTTTTTATATCCTGCTATGGTGCAAAATGCTGAGACATTCTCAGCCTACTCTCTTACATTCTTTATATTCTGATTACATAACAAAAAAAAAAAAATCAGCTGTCAAGTATATACTTATGGCCCCTTTCTCTTCTCTTACCCTGAACTTTTTCTATTCCTATACATGTCCCTCTCTTCTCTTTCATCTCTCTGGTAAGTAAACACAGAGCAACAAACACAATCCATCTTCATTTCCCTCCATTCTTCCCTGTATAATAATGTTTTAAAACACTCAACATGGAGGTTTCCACCAATTCATACCCACATCAAAACTTAAACTATTCTCCCAGCTTCTCCTTTTTCATTTTTTCTAACAATCCACATTGATCATTTTTTCCCCCCACCTCTAGTTCTTATTCACTGATTCATCAATCAATGCAACCACATATTTTCCTTTCTCCTCCACCCATTCATGCATTCACCCATGAAATCATTCATTCCAGTCAGAGTACAGGAGTTACATAACCCCGATGTTTACCTCTGCAGCAGAATGTCACAGGCCATTCTCATTTTTCCAGCTGTGTTTTCTCTCACTGTGATCTGCCCTTATTTGTTTTGTTTTGGGGTTTTTATGCCACTGGATCGAGCCTGTAGGTGGTTCTGTTTCTGTCAGTTTCTCTGTTGTGTATCTTCTTTCTCCTCTTTCCAGTGCACTCAGCAAGCTAACCTGTAGGTTACTGAAGACCAGTCTGTTTTTTTTTATTTTTTTCGTGTCCAGCTGAGAAGCGAGCTTGACTTTTAGCCAAACTCGGCAAGATCTCTGTGTTTCTCTTCTTTTTGCCTGTTAACCAATTGACACATCTCCTGTAGCAACAGTATCCAGCTGTTAGGCTTGTTCTTCCTGAACTCTCAGTTTTTCCTTCCTTCTTTCACTATATGGCAGGTCTGTAGATCAACCTTGTATTCAGAGGTTATCCCAGTTGAGCACTTTGAGGTGTCAGCGTCAGTACAAGCAGGTCTAGCAGCAGAGCCAGGGTATCAGCAGGGTGCATGCTGTAGCGTCCTCTGAACCGGTGTGTCTTGAATGTATGAACGAGAGTGTGTGTGTGTGTGTGTCTGAGTGAGTGAGGTTGTCTCACTCTGCACTCTGTCTGCAAAAGTGCTGCAGTAAACATCCAGAGCTCTGCTCAAATATATGAGCTTCTGATGTAACCAGGCAACAACCCCAGGAGGACCAATGGGATGGGAGGGGCTGAAGTTGGGAGCCAATTGTAAAGAGGGAATGAGCTATGTGGGCCAATCTTGTGGCAGAAACTGGGAAGGGGGTTGATTTTTTTGGTCCACTCAGTGTCGGCTATGAACTCAGCAGTTTACAGTCAGCCCAGTGGGCTGTGTAATGGCGCGCACACACACAGACATACAAGATAAACAGACACCTGTGTCTTTTGTAACACCCTGTATGAGTGTTTTTCAAATGAAAAGCACTGAAACATTTAGGAAATACAGACCACCAAGAAAGAGAAACAGTGTAAGAAAGAAAGAGGGTTTGAAGGATCAAAGAGGGAAAATATTTATATTAATGAAAGAAGAGACAAATAAGGGAGGGAGGGTAGAAAAGAAAGAGAATAGAGGTGGAGAGTCCTATCAGTGTGGTGACACTGGCTATTCATCGACTATAAATAACTCTGATAATCATGACTAAGGCAAAACATGTAAAACTGAATGAAAAAAGCCTCAATTAGAAATCCTAAAGAAATGTCTGGGAATCCCTCAAAAGACAAGCAACAAAAGAAAAAATATATCAGACATAAGGATCCACTAAAGATTTTTCTGTATGTTTTTAATAGTGTTTAGGTAGTTTTGAAAGGACACAATAAATGGTAAATGGACTGGTACTTATATAGCGCTTTTCTACTCAATTTGAGCACTCAAAGCACTCTATAAAACATGCCTCATTCACCCATTCATACAAGCACTTTTTTCTAAGCCTAAGTACTTTTAGCTAACATTCACACACGCTCACACTCCGATGGATGCATCGGGGGCAACTTGGGGTTCAGTATCTTGCCCAAGGATACATGCAGACTAGGGGGGCCAGGGATCGATCCACTGACCTTCCGATTAGTAGACGACCCGCTCTACCTCCTGGGCCACAGCCACCCCCAATACTGTTTGCTATTTTTGAACTCTTTTTTCTTATGTTGAGTTCAGTTAACTAAAATGTTTTTTACACTTAGTTTTAGTTTTTACATAAGTTAATAAGAGCTATCTATCTATCTATCTATCTATCCATCCATCCATCCATCCATCCATCCATCCATCTATTTCAGAAAGCTTTAGTATCATCTCATGGTAAGAACAAAGAAAGAAAACAGTAGACAAGATTTGCTGTGGTTAAAAGAAAAATCACAGCCCAAGAGACTTAAAGGCACGGTGCTCACTAAGCATGGCCTCAGCAGAAAGACAAGAATCACAGATCATCCTGAACAAATACATAAATAATGAAAGCACATTACAAATAGGACGATTTGCCAGGTAAATATACCAAAAATAAATAAATAAAAAAAATAAAACAACTAAACACTGATTTTGTCTCCCCACACTTTTTAAGCAAAGCATACCTAGAAAAATAACTACACTTACAAAATAAGCATTTTCCATTTGGGAGCTTTAGTGTGGCTATAAACACTGTGTGTTTATAATCAGACAGTTTGCCTCTGTTCTTCTGTTCTGTACAAACTGTTAGCTGAAACTTGTGGACGTTTCCAGAAGGAACACTGAAAGTTGATAATTTCACGTCTGTTCAAGCAAAAGTCAAGCCTTACATACAACAAGTAAAACAATGTTAATCTAAATTCTTGTTTTCCTGCATTTTTTTTTTTTTAAAAGGGACAAAACTGTACAGATTTCCAGTGCATGAATATTTAATATAAATCATCTCCTATCCAAAGTAAGCATCAACAGTAGGCATTAAGTCCTGGTATACACAGTTTGGTAGCCAGGTTAACATATTAGGTCTGTTTTAACACTGACTGTTAGGTAGTTGCTTTGTGTTAAGGATTAACCAGGACATTCGATTAGTAAACACAACTAGAAGAATTACAATTTTGATAAATTCTTTAAAAACCTGTAAAAATTTGGTATCATTTTATAGAACTGTAAACGTACTCAGCGTGATAGCCTTGGACTCAGGGACTATTAATAGTCAACAGAATTATGGACAAAACTCATCATGAGATCAGTTTTTCAGACCAGTTTTTAAGGATACCTGCAAGTTAATGTAACTTCTGCTAGTGGTCATCCGCTCACCGTATATATGAAGTGTCCTTTTTTTCATGACTATCATAAATTGGAAATTCCACCAAATCAGCCCAGTGGTATATAAAAAAACCTGTTTGTTCCAAGTTTCCTAAAGGGTCTAACTTTAAATTTTGTGATTTCCATCTGGGATACACCTGTCTAAACTTAACATTCCAGAAATTCCTCAAGGTAGAAACAGAGGACAAGAATGTGTAAATGTTATGAATCTTTGTTCATGAATCATTAACAATACTTTGACTTTCAGCCTGCCTGGTATTACTGCAGGCTTTGCTGGCCTCTAAACTAAAACTTTATCTTCTATTAATAACACAAAGCCACAACAGCGGCAACATGTTGACAAAGAGGATTCACTACCAATCAGAATAACTATTTTATCTGTTGTGATTTAGAAACGTGAGCACTCTTTGGAAAGCCAGAAAGAATAGCCGTCTCTGAACTGGATATGAGAACTGATAGCACATGTCGACAAGTGGTACAATCTAGGTCAGCTGGTATATCATTTTACACACTGTGCACAATGCTGGTGTCAAGGCTTTTAACACAATCTAGAAATAAAGGGTGAGGGGAGCAGGACATAAAGTGGAAGGGAAGAGATAGTGGAGATGTACTTGGAACATTATTGATGGGTTCAATCTGCTACATTACCAATGAGTCTCAAAAACACATTATTAAGGCCAGAAACACACTGACGCTGAATGGCACGTGTCAAAACAGCCATTCCTATTGTTTTCTATGTACAACCAGAAACCCCGCGGTGGCTAGGCACACAATGATGTACCGCGACACTTCACACTATTGTGAGAACACTTTTTCCCCACTTCCCTGGCTCCTGTAGCAGCTTTTCTCTCTGCTCCCAGCAGGTCTACCTCCTAACTTCTTGCAGTGGCTTGTGCATAGTAAAACAGCAGACAAGGAGAGGAGGGACTGAGGCCCACAAGTTTGCCATTACAAAGAAATTGGCAAAAAAAGCCAAACTTGCAAAACATAGCTCTAAGGTAAGAAATCAAAGTTTAAATAGTGGATCCACATGTGATTTTAACCTAATGTTTGCATGTTCTCTATGTTATTTTGTTGTCCCACACAAAGAGGTTGCTCAGTGCAGTCCAGGTGACACATGGCCCCTATTTGTGCCACTTGACACACGTCATATGACATGTTGCAGTGCTGCAGTGGCTGTGTGTTTTCTCCTTTAGGTGTTTGACAGGAGAGTCAAGCTGAAGGCTTGTGTTATCTTCTGCTGCCCTCTCCAATCTCTGTTTCCATGTGTGTCACAGTGAAACAGACAACCGGAGAGTAGAGTTGACAACAACTCATTATGTTACTGTGAGTGCAATAAAAGCTTTGTGTAAATTGTCTGTAATGACAGTTTTATCTAGTTCCCTTTGGTTTAAAGAACTAGAACCTAAGCAATAAGATTTTGTTTATACATCCAATTACTTTTTCACTCCCCTGAAGCATTGAACTAGCACCCCCCCAACCCACGTTCCAGACCTCTTGGTTACAAAATCCCTCTCCTGCTGAAGAAAACATACTTTGCCAATGTTGACCGATGCTGTGTATTCCTTCAAACCTTTGAAAAAGATATAACTCCTTTGCTCTTGTTTCAGAAAATATCCCATGCTTTTGATTATATATTTGATCTGTCACTTCCAGTGTGCATAAAACTACTTACACTATAGAAGCATACGTCACAATTTACATTGGGCAAATATAAGAAAAAATACACATGGGCAAAAATGTTAACAAATGCAGTGTGCATGATCTTTTGGACTAAACAGAAAAATCCACAAAACTTGGTCTACCAGTGTGTATCTATCTTTTTTTCTTTGATGCCAGGTATAGATAAAAAAGCAAGTATGACCCATCCGTTAAGTAGGTCAAAACACCGAAAAACAAACAGCTGATACTCCTGTACTGACCTATATGCTGTATTTATGTCCATGTACAGGTCATGCAGACATACTCTATATATTAAGAGACCATTCCAAAATGATCAGTTTCTCTGATTTTGCTATTTATAGGTATATATTTGAGTAAAATGAACATTTTTGTTTTATTCTATAAATTACTGACAACATAACTCCCAAATTCCAAATGCAAATATTTTCATTTAGAGCATTTATTTGCAGAAAATGAAAAATGGTCAAAATACCAAAAAAGGTCCAGTGTTTTCAGATCTCAAATAATGCAAAAAAAAAAA
>VUQI01027548.1:26127-39885 GCA_015106735.1 Paratilapia polleni
CCGAGAGTTATATAAGGTGCTACTAATTGTTGATTTGCTTTCTCCATGGTTCTTCCTGCCATCGTTCCACTTTTCCAGACTCTGTGTCAGCTGTCATCTCCTGCCAGACTCTCCCTTGCACTTTCCCTCCCCATCCCTTCCTCTTTTCTATCCTGTATCCCCTTCTCCTGTCCCTTTCTCTCGCTCTCTGCATCCCTGGTGTGAAAATCACAGGGGTTTGTGTCAGCTTGTCAACACAACACTCAAGAAAGCAGGGTAGGGGGAACAACAGAAAAAAAAAAAGAGGCACTATATTTTAGAAAGACCAGAAAAAACTGAGGTAAGGTAAAAATGGAAAAAGTGGGCTCCTGTCAGCTTCCAATTGCAAAGGAGCGAGCCTGAGAGGGGATTGATGGAATGCTGTAATCAGTCTGTCTCCGAGGCTGTCACCATGAGGTTTTTTCCCTGCTGGAATAGGGCGCTGCACACATCAGGGCAGCAGTGAGGCTGATCGCATGGGCGAGCAGCCGCCGAGTTTCTCCCTGGGTAGCTGCTAACAGATGCAGTGGATAGTGTAATAGAGTGGTATGCATACAGGGAGAGGAAGGAGTGAGGGAAGAAAGGAGGAGGCTGGGTAAGAGACCAAGAGTGCTGATGTGACATAGTCAGTGTGTGAGTGTATGTGAATGGTTCGCACAGTCAGTGTGCTGCAGTCCCCGACAATGTGCCATAAATACACTCATTCTTATACTGTCTTCTCACACTTGCCACTCACATGCACACATTGACGCACACTCAGTGTCAGAGTTCCATATCTTTAGGGTTTCTAGTGGGCAAAAGCATCTCTCTGAGTATAATTCCAGCACAGCTTTTTAAACAGTTCCCCTACTCTGAAGCCAAGAGCCAGAAGAGCTGAGAGCTGACTCCCATGCAGACAGATAGCAAGTCACTGGCTGGCTGGCAGGAAGACAGGAAATAAAAAGCCATATAAAAAGGAGAGAAAAGGGGAGGGAGTCAGTGGTAGTGGTATGAAATTGTCTGTACACATCAGCCAGCAATGTTGACAAGATGTTGATTGAGCTAGTCTTGTCATTGCGCTCCTGCTTACCCCCTGGTGTTTTCACCACCAGACAGCTGCTGGCGGGATCTGTGTCACAGTTCCAGCCCTTTTCTGTCCCCTCCTGCTTCTCTCTCTCTTTTTCTTTCTGTCTCTGTATCCCAATTTCTCTCTCTGGCTCCCTCCCCCTCTTTCGCCAGTGTTTGGATGGAAGGGCTTTCAATATAATTCACTGTGCTTTTACATCATTAACTTCTTGCGCTGCTTGCAAAAGCCCCGGTTTAGTGTGTGCATAACAGCTGACATGGTGGATAAAATAGCTATGGTTCACAACATGTGGCAGTGAGGCAGCTCAAAGATGAGACAGGAGTGAAAAAAAAAAAAAGTAAATCTTTTCAATCTCAGCTGCAGCCATAAAACAAGTAAAAGAAACAAATATATCAATAAATGACACATTAAAATCCATAAAACAATGAGGAGATAATGTGAAAATTGCCCCCATCGCTTGCTTTTTTAAAATGCAGTGGAAATGAAAACAAAGGAATTCTCTGCATAGATTCTGTACTGGGACTCTGGCTCTAATGCTCTGGGGTATCAATTAATTTAGTCAAGGGATTTGCGGCCTGCTCTTCCTAATTGAGCCCAGTGGAGACCCCCTTGGCTCTTCACGATAGGAAGTAGTGCGTTTCATAATTAATACTTTTTTCCCCTTTATTATTATTATTTTTTAATGAGGGTGGTAATGTTGTAAATGTATGCATCTTATTACAGTAAAGGGGCCATCTACACTATTGTTCACTTACGCAGTGTTTGCTGCCAGTGAGATAAATAAAAGAGACAATCTCATTCAGAAGCTGCAGTGGCACATTGAAGTCAAAGCTACACTTTTGTGTGTGTTTGAATATAAAACACAGGCAGCTCAATGAGAGTCTCATTAATGTTGCTTAATATGTGTGCTTTTTAAAGCTTAGAGGTTAATGCCCGACTTGCCTCCATTTCACTGGAGCTCTCTTTAATTTGATGCATAATTCTTTTTTGTCAGCAGCTGACAAGAGCCTCTTCAGAGAAAGCAGCTGAGCTGTGTTGTGAACTCTGCATCCAACAGGAACACAAAGGCACGCAAACACTCCTAATTAAACCTGTTCAAAATATTTCTCTTTGCTCTCCTTCTCATGCTCGCTCCACATTGTGGGACATATTTCTGAACTATCCTATCTTCCCATCTCTCTGTCCGGAGAACATAACTCTTGGCGATTAAACAAATTACCTCCTCTCCCAGGAGACCCATGGATCCAGTGAACAGAATAAGTGTGTGATTCACAATGCTGGCACCTCTCTGTTCTTACAAACAGCCTTCAAATTGCCACTTATTAATCAATGTCTGAGGATAGTCTGTGACCAGAATTCCTGTTCTCTTTCTCATCCAGAGGCGATGGAAATACAGGTTTTAATTTAACATCAATTTTATATTCTGTTCATCAGATTGCCTGTAACTTGAAACATTCCTTTAAAATTACTGATGACTAAGAGCTTCCAGAACACAAGAAAGTGAGGAAAAAAAATCTTACCTGCCGACCTCAATACATTCTGCTTTGTGCTGAGAAAAAGAAGGGAAGGGGAAAACTAATTTCCTGAAACTCCATTTCTTAAGCGTTGATTAGTAAAGGAGCATAATTAGAGTGAAATGTGAAGTCAGGGTTTTTTCAGATTGCACTGCTTCCTCTAGAAAAATCAGGCCATGATTAATGAATAAATGATTAATGAGCGAACTAATTAATCAATTAATTATTAAGCAAGCACTCTGAACAAGAAATGGGTAGGATGACAGTGAACAGTGGCTAAGAGATTTTTAGGCTATGAGTCAGAGAAAAAGGATTTAGGATAATCTGCCTGTTTGTTCTGTCTTCTGATAAAGAGGAGGATGAGGAAGGAAGTGGAAGGGAGGAGATGGAAAGTTTAGTACTTGATTTGAGCTTCCTGAGTGAGCTAGCAGTGTCTTGTGTGAGAGCACTGACCCCAAACTGCTACATTTGCAAGCTACCTGAGGTCAGGGTCTTTGGGTTATGCAGCAGTGAAGCCTGACATAAGTCACACACAGAGATGATGTTTGCACTGGGCTATACATTGCCATGCGACCCACAATCAACACCTCTGCAAAGGATCAGGGTATAGTTCCCTTCACTAACCAGTCATCTCTCCTCCCCTATCTTTAACTAGGACACCCCATCAATCTTTGATAATCTGCAGTGTGGGTCTCCCCAGTGTGACCAGGCTGATGAGACATCACAGCAGGGATTGATGTATGAAATGCAGCCTCCAAATGTAACTGTGATATACTGGACCGTTTCAAGTCAGGTTTGACCTTTTTTCCTAGATATTAATCGCTGCAGTGAAAGAATATATGAGATATATTCCTCCCCCAGGAGCTCTGCACTCTTTATTCTTTGGCATAGGTTTCTTCTAGGTGGGTTTTTCATGTCTGCCAAAAGTTCCCAGAGCTGCTACACAACAGGATATGGGACACAAAATATTATTTTATAAGCAGTTTATTGTTTCTATTAAAATGCAGCATTACTCTAAAGCTGCATTTTCCCACCTTCCCCTGACACACGGAAACACATCCTCAAAGCAAGAACATGAGAGAGGGATCTTTCATCCCTGCATATTTTTCCTGCCGTTTACTGCTGGCCTTATTAAGAGAGTTGTGAGTGACGGAGGCAGAGTGTGTCGGGAGAGTCTCAGGGGGCTTTGATGGAGGCAAGCGATGGAGCTGTAGCAAGCTGAGGGCAAGATCATTCTTACGTTTATCCACTCAAAGTGCTTTTTAAAGTTTTTTGTCTGGGTACCCTTTTCCCTAACAGCCCTTTTATTTCTGCGTTCGTTCTAGTCTATTGTTTTTCTCTAACGGCCAAGGGCTGCACTAGTGCTGCATTCTGTCCTAATCATACCATGGTATTGCAGATTTCCTTAGAGTCAACTGGGTGTGAATGGGTCTTTGTCACAGTGGGTGGGTTGGCCCATTGACTGTGAAACCCTGAACATATGGTGGCTGTGTGCTGGGATGTATCATAGCGGAGAATGCCATGGGTTGGGCTCTCGACCCTTGCCTGGCCTTTAACACCATACCGGCTGCACCAAGGTCTGTGGTTTGATGAACTTAAACACCTCATTGTGTGTTTTCTTAGGGGTTTTACTCTGGCTAAAGAATGTGCAGTTTGCAGTAGGGGCAGATTTGTGTTATGTGACTGTTTTACCAAAAATGTAACACACGCCTTTTCTTGGGCTGCAGTAACACACACACACGGCTCATCAGCATAACACCGTAACACACTGTTTGCATGGTAAAAGTAAAGCAAAGCTGGTATCTCTGGTGGCCAGACTTCTAGAGAGAAATCTCCTTTTGTCATGGTGTGATGTGACTGTTAAGTGTCTAGACTTTTCACACATCCACTGCACCTCAGAACTTTTCTAGACATTACCCGATGGAGCTGCATGTGAGGAATGAAATTGTCCAACTCAGCTGAAGCTAACATTATACGGTCTCCACCCTGCCAGATCAATAGTGTAAAGTCAGTGTGATGGCCACTACTATGTGAGAATGGTGCTGTTAATTATCAGAAGAATGCACGGCAGGCAAGCGAGTGTCATGTGTCCTGCCTCCTGCATGCTCTACCCAAGCAGTACCCTTGCTTTAAGAGTATTTCCAAGAGCACATCTGAACTGGACTACCTCTTCTGTGTGCTCCATGTGAGAGAAATGGCAACTTTTGTGACACTACCACCCAAATACAATGGAAAGAAAAATCTGTTTAGCTTCTAATCATATCTGGCTATACTATAAAAACAACATAAGCAAAGTTTTAGCTTTTGAAACATGTCCCTTGAGCTGTCTTCTCTCTTTCATGCATTATATCTATCTATCTGCAAAACAAGAGTTTCTTTGCAGGTCACATTTACTGAGAGGCCTCCGGTTTGGGGCTCTGATAAACAAGTGAAGCGTTACAGGCTCTTAAACCCATCTGGTGAGATGATCGATCATTAGACAGAGTGTGGAGATAACTCCCTCAGCTTGCCTGCTGGCTACCACTGATCCCACATCACCCTCACAGGATATGGTATGAATCACAGGAAGTTTAGATCAATCTATAAAGATTGTGCTGCGTGATTACAAATAATAATTTAAAAAAAAAAAAATCTAATTTGGCTTATCCACTCAAATGCCTCAGTGTCTGCCTGTGTTTGCATTAATATGTGTGTGTGTACTGTGTGTTAAATAATAGCTTTTTAACGTTCTCTTTTTAACGATTACTGATATTTGTTGAGACATCTCTACAGTCTGTCCTACCTTCACTTATTTACTTTGCTTAGTCCATCCTGCTCTGAAATCTCCCTTCTTGAGGGAGTCGTCTTTTAAATCTTAATTAAAACAGACTCCAAAACCCCCCACCCTCCCAGGGGCTGGCTGAAAGCAGCTTAGAACAATCAAGAGGACGGATTAGAAGTGAGAAGAAAAGAAGAGTAGAGGAGATGTGGTGGGGTGGGGGTGGGGGGTGGGGGGTTGCAACAGAAAAGGAACGTCAGAGAACAATATTGAGGGGAAAGAGAATAATGACCCCTTTCCTTCACCCCCCCAATTCTCGCTCCTTTCCCCTTTTGCTCTGTCTCTTCCTCTTTCTCAGGGCTCTGGAGTCTTGGCCTCACCTATTGACATTCAGCTTCTCGGCAGATTAAGCAGCGAATGGAGCCTCTGGAAAGGGTAAACACACTGGAGGAACAATGACCAACAGGCGGCAACCTTATTGGATTCTAATTAACTGCCAGGAGAGATGGCTAGGGGCATGTTAAGTGCTGTGGGACACAAGTTAGAGCCCCAGAGCTCAAGTACCACAACTCACATCACCTGCTCTCCCCTCCATTCTTGTAGATTGTTTCTGTCTTCCCTTTATCTTCCTCTGTATCTCTGTCTCCTTTACCATTCTTCTATCTTTGAATCTATTTGCCCACTGTTTCACATATGGCCCATGAGAATGGCAAACAGAGGCATTTAAAAGCACTCCTTGGAGAGCTATTTGCCATCCTTCTTTTCCTGGGCTACCTTTCTGCCCCCACTTCTTTTTTAACAAGGTGGAACGAGGCCCGGCTCCCTGAGGTAGCTGTTTGAGCGATAAGGTTAAAATAGGCTGAAAAATTGGGAGAGATTATTTGATATTAAACAGATTGAATTATCTGGAGTGAAGAAGAGGGATGAAGAGATGAAGGAGAGCTAAATCATATTTCTGCATCGCCCTCGGGAGGAGCACTACTAGAGGGAGAGAGGGAGCTAAATGGGAATGAGCAAATAGCCTATTCTCAATGGTCAGAAATCTAAAAATATAGCCACTTCTTTTCTTCTTTTTTGTACTCCAACCCCAATGAACCAGCACGCTAATTTGAGTGTGAGTCCAAGCAGGTCGCTCTATATGTGGGAACTTTCTCACTGGTGCAATGGGTCCTCGGTCTTTTGAGTGGTCCCCTGATTAGGCCAACTCACAATGCTGCTGTGTCTTCCAAGGTCCCCTGTCTGGAACCACAAGCACTAATTAGACTGGTATCATTAATGGGCTAGTGTGAAAGAAGGTCCAGCCCATCTTGGGTTAACACTGAAGGAATAAAAAAAAAAAGTAATGCCCCACTGGAGACAGGCCATCGTCACCTCAGCGAGCATATAAAGCAATTCATTAATTGGTGTGAAAACTCACACTCAATCCATAAAGCCATACATGTGCAAACACAGACACACATGCACACACTCTCACACCTCATTGTGAATACACATACTAATGTTAAGGGTATTCCATGAAGCCACTGCTTGTTAACACATTACCTGGGATCAAAGAGGCAACAGCTGGAAGGAGTTAAGTCTAGAAGAGTCATTATTTGTTGAGGAAAATTGCAGCCCAATGTTATGTTTGTCCTTTGGCAAACCTGGCAGAAAAGAGGCTTCCACCGTTTCACAAAATGGAAGAATCTCTTTCCTCATCACCATCATGTGAGGGACTCTTTGAAATCCTCTGAGTACTTTTTTTAAAATCAAAGCTGGGAGGAAATGAATCAGAGTTTCACTTGTGATCTAAGCCTGGAGATATAAAAGGGATCCACATGACTACTGTCCATTTCCACACCATTACAGCAACAGTCATGGCTGTAATAGGTTGAATTGGGCCATTGATTTCTCTCATGCACCCTCTCTTTCACCCACAAAACTAGTCTCTGCCAGTTCTGAGATACACCCAGTTCCTTTTTAACTAAACATCACATGCTCAAAGACAGCTCACACAAAACCTAAATCTAAGCCACAAAAAAGCAAAGACACACTCAGTCACACACACACACACACAAACACACGGCCAATACAATGTGTCCCAGCTTGAGTTCCTGGGGAGTTAAACAAAGAACTGAGTTTAAATTGGCTTTTAAAGAACTCCCCAGAACAATCATGGAGTTGACTTGAGCCACTATAGTGTGTCAGAGGACTGTTTAGAAAAGAAGGGTAGTTAGGCTGAGGTCTATAGTGAAGTGAATGGCTAATCTATAGTGTGATGACACAAGAGCTTCTCTCGACCGGTTTCAATGGGCCTCCAATCAGGCCTGACTGCCCCTCAATCTTCGGTCAGCTTTTTTAACTGGCCTGTGATTGTGTGGCTTCATTAAGAGCCTATTTATCTTTCCCTGTACTACAGTCCTAAAAGGCTACATGACATGTTCAACACACCCATGCACCGCCTACACATGAACCTGAGCAGATGCACAACTCCATTAGCACATGAAGAGAATTTAACATAGCAATATCTGCTTGCTAAAATCACAGTCCAGTTATAGTTGAAAATATCACTGTTTTCCCCTAAACTGCTGTGTGATGGTTTTAACAAACTTCTGACTTCTCTGTCCTTTACAGCAGGCAACCTCCATCTGCTAATCAGCTTTCCTGCAGCTTCATCACTTCATAAAAAGTCTCTAAAAAAATTGTTCAGGCAATGTAGCCTGTGAAGTGCTTGGTATGTGGCTGTGTTGTACTGCAATGCTGCCTGAACAAAATAGCAGACCAGGTGAACCCATGACCCCACACTGACAGAGACCCTCCCAAACAAGCCACAACAAACAGCCTTCTGTAGCCACTCTCTGCCTTTGATCTGAAGAAGCTGAGATGAGATCTGTTTCCTCTTCCCTCTCTTCTCTTTTGCCCTTTTCTCTTTTTCTTTACAACATCTCCTTATACTTCTCCCTCCCCTCCCGCTGAGCAGGTGTATTAAATGAGGTGACTATTCCAGCAGCACTGGGCTGCACCTCAAAGTGCAGTCTGTGAAGAGGGCTTTTCTCTCCCTCCCTCTTATCTTTTATCCTTTCTATCGCCCCATCTCCTTTACTCTCCCTTTTCCTTTCCCTTTATCCCTCTCCATCCCCTTTACTACATTTAACATGTTCCCTCGTACTCTTGAATTTGAAATAGAGAGGGCCATGCCTCTCATCTATTCGAATTCATCCACACCTCCCTGTCTATCTCCCTCTGTGCATCTCTCGGCCTATTGTCTATTTAGCTATATGTCTAATTATGCTGTCTCACTTATGCAATTAGCGCAAAAATAAATGGCTGCCATAGCTTTGTGTCTCCCTTCACCCCTCCCATTGCAGGCTCTGAGAAAACAAATTATAGAGAACAATAGGTACAAATGGCTTCTGCACCAAACCACATGATGGATGCAGCCTGGGTTCCCTGCATCTCATCCCTTCCTTTTTCCCTTCCTCACTCACTCTCTTTACTCTCCCTCCTTTCTCCATTATCTTCAGCTCTATATGTCTCTGTTTGGATACAGGGGAGGACTTGAGCACTCTTTTGCCCAACTACCCGATCATTGTATGGCTGTATCATCTGTCTTCCCTTCTTGGCAATGACACTATATTCACACTGACATCATATTAAGCAGGGTCCTTTTTCTATACCTTTCTTTCTCTTTCTCTCTCTTCTCTTGTCTCTTTTCCTTCCCCTGCTGTTGTCTCTGAGAAGAACTCTCTTCTCCTCTATCCCCAAGAGCATTCTATACACCATGACTGCAAAGCAAACGCCTGGGACTTTCTAAAGCAAACAGCAAGCATCCTGTGCCACAGCCCCATCTGTGGATAGTCTGAGCAGGGAACAATCAGTCCCTCTCCTCCTCCTCTGCTTCGTTCTCTTTCCAGCCCCCTGGGATCTGCACAGCACTAGGATGCCTCAGTCAGACGGGTGCAATGTGCTGGAACAATGGTTGGGCTGCTTCCTCCAGGAGGGGTGTTAGGTTTACCTCAGCCAGCTTGGGAAGCACTTAGCCATGTGTTCTTGCCCTCCTTGCTGCAGCTTCACAGGAATGTGACAGAAGCAGAAAAGCTTTCCAGCATACACCTCACTTACTCCTCCCTCACACACCTACTTTCCCCAACTCACACACTAACACAGGTATGCACACAATCACTTTCTTTGCATCCAAGTGTACACTTGAGATCTAAAGTTTAGCCTGAGGTCCTATTAATCCCCCTTGGACTTGCAGTCAGTTACAGCTTTTTTGTTTTTTTCACCTCTGCCATGCTCAAAGAAAAACAGCAGGTTTGGTTTCCACTGAAACAAGCATATCCATTACCTGAAATGCTAGGCTCCTGGCAGTAAATCCCTTTGACCCCCCCTACCTCCCTTTTCTCTCTTTCCTTTCCTCCCCCTATTCTCATGCTGAGCCTATTGTTGTTTTTGCATCAGCTTTCTTCGCCAAAAAACAGACTTCAGGAGAGAGACACACCCTTCTACCAGTTCAACCGCCACCCACCTCAACCACCCACACACTTCACTGTTACTCACGTCCCAACAGAGCTCAATAACATTAACATGTTTTGCCATTGAGGGAGCTGCAGTTAAAGGCTCGATCAATACGTTTTGACTGACATCCCTCAGTTGAGAGCAAATTGGCTGCCTTCTCTCGCAGACCTCCCAGGGTGAGCTTCTCAGCCCTGTCCGAAATTCTCCGTAGAAGAAATGTAAATAAAAGACACGGCTACACTTCCTCCAATCCTTCACAGTCTCTTACAACAACAACACAGAAAAATCTTTCATTGCACAGAGGAAGAAGAGACTAAGCCACAGCCGACCCACTATTTTGGTTAATGGTTGAGTCACTAACACAATATTAGCCATGGCGTTCCAGGCAGTTTGAACTGACAGGAAGGAGAGATGAAAAGGAGCGTAAGGAGGGAGGGTGGACTTCAAGGAACAAGTAGTTGGAATATTTATTCCCACAAGGGTATACACTCTTTCCATTTCTAATAAAGTGAGCAGCAGGCAGTCAATCTCTTGTTTCCTTGAATGTGTTTTTCACCCCTAGCTGGTTAAGGAGATGACATGTCCTGAGAGCTGGAGCATCATTAATTAGACAGTTGGACTTTGACTAATCGCTCCAGAAAGAGCACACAGCCCTGAAGATGCCAAACACTCATCTCAGCTCATCATCCACAGCCCCTGTGTGTGCCCTTGACCTCTGTGGGTGTGCATGTGTGTTTAGGGTGTTGCTTCCGTGAGCTCCTCGTGACTCATTTCTGGATGATGTGCACACGCTATAAGCCCCAGTGCACTTATATTATATAATATTTCACATCTCCTTCTAATCAAGTGCCAATGACAATCATAGTTCATATAAAGAGAAAAAAAAAAACAGAAGTAAAATAAATCTGCATCTCGTGCTAGATAAATGTTGTCTGATGGGATACCTAGTTGAACTTTTTCCTGAGACTTTCCAGCTGCCAGAATCCTTTTCCAATAAAGCTATCTTTAATACAAGGTTAAGGAAAACGGTTGGTGAAGATAACACAGGAACAGATATTGCTGCAACGCAGAAGATAAATTTCAATTTGCTGTTGGTTTCTGTGTCTCGGCAGGAGATATGAAATTCTTGTCTTGCAGGGCAAGAATTGATTGGAAAATAAAAATGAATGTGTGGTCTAGTGCATCTGTTGTATGTTGGTTTCTGGGCTTAAGGTCTTTTGAAATGGTGATATATCTCTCCAGAAGGAAGTGACACTTGCATTTTAGGGGGAGATAAATGCAATACAAGTCTTTCTTAAAATAGCTGCTACTGTATAAATTCGACTCTTTCCCTTGGGGGCATGTTTTAATGACATGCAGAGAATTAATCCTGCTTTCTTCCTCTCTCTATTCTTTCCATTACTGTGTTTGTACAGAAGAATAAAAGAGTAAACAAATTTGTGCTGTCCCCACCAGTCTGTATGCTGATGATACAGCCTGAAGAGTCATAACTGGGGAAGAAGACTCTAGGAAATGGCAGGAAGCTGCCATTGTCCTATTCCCTGTCATTTCCTTTCCAGCTCCTCAATCCACCCAGGAGGAAGACATGCTGAGGATGTGCAGAAACAGACACAAGGAGAGAGCGAAGACAAAAAGAGGATGGGTGGGCAGAGGTAAAAAATAATACTGAAGAGGCCAAGTGTCATCAACAGTTTGATACCTGGCTACTTTGGTTTCCTGTGTTGAGCCATACCAGTGTGCACATCCACTTAAGTTGCTAACAGCTGATAACAAAGCCTCAGGACACACTGCCAAGTTCTTTATCTGTGTTTACCCGTATGGCAAAGCTGATTAGAGACAAGCAACATTATGAAGCCCCATTGTTTCCTTTCTCATTCCAGTTTCTTCTTCTGTAAATGCTGCAAGTGCGTGTGCAGGAAGGGGGACTCAGAGGATATGAAGAAGGGCAGAAAGACAATGCCTCGTGTGCATGACGGGTCTTCAGGAGGAAAGGAAACAACAGGTCATTATTGCAGATTTTGGACATTCATTACTGTTGGTTTGTGTGTGCCTGTATGTGTGTATGACTGCATCATTTGTGAAAGGAAAAACTGAATGCCTTTCTCTAAAAATATTCACCCAATCATCGACTAACCTGCTGTAACTTGGGTAAAATGCTCAAGAGAACTAAAATGCATGTGTTGGATATAGTTTAAAATATAAAATAAATATAAAAATCTTTCATTTGGTTTGTGGCCATCTTGACGCTTCAGATACAATGTTAAAAACAAGCAACAAAACCATGACACAGAGCTACCATAGACCTACCATAGAAAATCAAGTTGACCAAATATTATCAATACCTTTGCCGTGACTTTGTCTCCTAAATTTTGCAAGGCACTTCTGTTCAAGACTCAGCTGTGTTCAGATTCTGCTGTGTCTGCACTTGGTGCACCTCATATCTTACACTCCTCATCGGCTGGCTAGAGTTCTTACCTCCGAACCTAACTATATCTCCAATCTTTTTATCACAGAGGAAAAGAAAAGAAAGGAGCATGATATTGGGAGAGAAATTGAGAAAGTAAAAAGGAGAGAAAGAGAACATTGGTATGTTTGTGTGTGTGTGTGTGTTTGTGACAGAGACAAGAGCAACAAGACAGAGAAAAGGTTAACAGTGCTCAGCAGTTTTCTTCTGTGTTCACCCGCTGCTTGTCCACTTAATCATCAAGACACTAGTGACACATCCACATCCAAGTCCCTCCTGTAAGACTCCTCTCCCTCCACCTTCTACTTTGTCTTTCAACTTTGTCTTCAGCCTGACTCCTTCCACAAGAACTCAAAGAGTAGCAAAACACAGTTGATAAAATATGAGCACTTCCCTAAAACAAAACCTCCTAGGCCATGTTGTCACTGCATCCTCAAGCATAGTTGTATTCCATATGTTAAAGACAAATCTGGTAATGAGGAAACCAAGGGTGGCAGGGTGGGGAGGAGCTTGGTCTGCATTTATCACTTTCTCAGCTAGAGTTTATTTCTGTGTTTGTGGCTGTATGAGATATGAACACGAACAGGCTTTCAACCTTTGGTGAAAGTCTGCCTCTGGCCCATTAAGCAAACACGCTCTCGTGTCCTCGTGTTCCACAGTCACACATTCTGCAACCAGGCAAAAGAGTTGTGAGAAGAAGCAAGGTGGAAAATTTCCACACTGCCACACTATAGTGAAACATGAGTGGCGACACGACTTAAGAGGAAGGGAGAGAAACTTGTAATCTCAGCTCACAGCCTTTGAACTTGGCCCGATGAGACGCAAGCGACCCAAAGCAAAAGGTTCCAAAGAAGAGCTCACTGAAGATTACTCAGAATACTGATTCAGTGTGGAATCCAATTCCTCTGGGAGCCCAGGGGACTACCCGGGAAAGTAAATTATCTGTGTTGTACAAGACTACATACTTACAAATGTATGCAATATGCCATACATAAATTTCAAAGTGAAGCCATGTGGTGGAGCCAAATTTTGATACCACAAATACATTTATGAGTGCAAAGAATTTTGAGCATCTGTGACTCTTTATAAGACTGACACAATAAATGAGGTCTAGGGTCTCTTAGGTTCTAATTAGGGCAGCTGTTACCATTTTCATTATTTGTGTGCGCGAGTGTGAAAGGGGGGAGAGAGTGTGCATGTGTGTGTTGGGGTCGGGAAAATATGCCACTGTCTGGCTACTGCGCCTTCTCATCCAGCTGTTGCTATTCTGTCAGGGAGTGGAGGTTTACTGGTGTCATATCCCTCCCCCAAGCCTTGAATAATGACAAAACCATGCTGAAGGTAAAGATGTATGCACAATAAATGGCCATTAGGCACGCTTTGCGTTTTGCTGAGAGCTTGTGAAAGTGTAGGTGATTCAGTCAGGAAACTACACAGTGTC
>VUQI01027548.1:39905-58527 GCA_015106735.1 Paratilapia polleni
CTCTTGCATTTAAATTTAATTATATTCCTCATAGTGTTAATACCAGGCACTAGTTTATCGACACTGAAAAATGCTGATAAGTCAACAGTTGCTCAGTGTAAATTGCTAAAAGATTCTTTTTTTGCAACAAGAGCAGCACAAAAAGATTCAAATAAATTGCACCAGCTGTTCAGAAAGCCTGCTTGTTCATAATGATTGTATTTATACAGAAAAACACATCTGTTTTCTGTGTCATTGTTAATTCTATTACAGGATAACTAATAATAAGTTAAAATGTGGATGTACAGATGGAACATAAAGCTGACAAACTACATTTTGAAAACAAGGCATGCATCAAAACACAATTTTGTTTTTCAAAATGCTTTGATTTTCAGTTTGACATTTTGATATAGGATAGTCTGGGGCATTGTGAATGTATTTTGTTATAATGACTCATAAACTCAGTTCTGCAAACAAAAAGCAACAGGGGGTGGTGGTAGTGGTGCTGTTTTTGTGGGAGGGGATGGGGGCAAACAGGTGCTTTATGTCTGCCCGTCTCAAGAAAAACAAATGCTCTCCCTCTCTAGTTTGTGTGTCTCACTTATTCTCTCTGCCCCTTACTTACTCGCGGTCTCCCCCTTTTTCCCGCACTCACTCTCTCCATCTCAAATGCATGTCCTCGGGAGACCACGCTGCCCCCCACCCCGATAGATATACTGTGTACGTTTTTGTCCGTTTACGCACGACATGAAAAGAAAAAAAACTTTAGACGCAACCCTATCAGCTCAGTAGAAACGCCTCTGGCTTTTGTTATTGTTTAAGGGATATCAGTGAGTGCGATACTGACCAACTTCGGGGCAAAAGATGCAGCGCGCTGCATTGAGATGTCTCATTCCCAGCGCTTTCGCGTTAGTAGTTTTGTTCCCACCTGCTTAAATATCCATTCCCGGCGTTCATTCCCCGTTTAAAAAAAATAAAAGAGGATTTTTTTTTTTTTCAAAAGACACACTCGCGTGTAGAGAGACATTGCGGTCCGGCGCAACCGGTCCCCCGATTTGAGAAATCATGTAAGTTAAACTTTCCGTTTGTGCGCCCTGGAACCATAATCTTGAGCGTATCCACTAAAAACAGAAAGATCGCCTCGCTCAGCCTTCCGATATTTGAACAAGAATAGGAAAAAAATAAAAAAAATCTCAGCAAACCCCATTTACGCAGTGCCATTTCTCATCCAGGACTGCTCGCAGACAGTGAACCCTCCTGATGTAATCACTCTTTCAAAACTAATTAAACATTTACTGGCAATTAACAGCAGTGAAATGTAGCATTGCAGCAGATCAGATACCCCACTACTACAGCAGCGCACTGAATGGCTTGACGCAGCGCGCCAGCATGGAGCGCAGTCCATCCTTCCCATTAATAAAGACCTGCGTGTTAAATGATAGCAAATAAAAGCATGTCTTACCTGTGACCATAAGGCAAAAGATGAGGTATAACGAAGACATTTTTATTGTTCTGACTGCTGATTGTGTTTTCTGGAAAGAGTCTTCCTCCGTCTATGCGACTGAGCTAGTTATGGTCCACCGCGGCACCGGGATCAGGATCACCGGAGACTGGTCTATAATAGCATCCAGATTAAAGAAACGACTCTGAATGGTCCGAACAGTCAGTAAACTCGCAGTTAACAATACATCTCCACAGTTGGTAACTTTCCCCTCTGCATCAGCTTCTTTTCCAGTGTCCGTTCCCTGCCACTCTGGCACAGCTCTTGTCTCACTGTGTTCTCCAGCAGTCCATTAGAGAATCGGATGTTTCAATCAGTAGGTTCATCCAGAGTCCACTTTATAACCTGCTTCAGCATGCTGCGTGAAAAAAGCGATCTCTCCTCCTCGACAGTGCGCAGTGATTACCTCGGTGTAGTTGCTTCTCGCCCCTCCGCTGGCGTCTCTCACGGTGTTCCCTCTGTGACACACTCACTCCCGCTTCTCTCTCACACACTCTTCCCCGATCGGTCTCCTCGGTTTACTTCTCTCTCCCTCTTGCCAATTGGAAATGCGCGCTGACAGTCATCTGGTGGTGGTAGTGGGTAGCCAAATCTGGCAGAAGCTGAGCCGGAGGAGTCCCTCTTCCTCAGATGCTTGCTAGGGGGGCCCGGTGGCCCCCGCCCCTAGGGGGCTGCGATTGGCTGAGCGGGCATCACGAGGAGGACATTTAAAAAACTTATTCTCAGTTAAATGACTGCTCTAACAGCTTGGGATGGAAAGAGACTTGAATAATACGAATCGACAGAATATAATGCTGGAAAGGCAATGTGGCCCATGTTTTGTAGTTATTAGTCATTAGTTTCTTTGTTGTACTAAGCCTACAGGTACAGGTCATCCTAGCGATACTATTCACTGATTTACAAATTCCCACATTTTAAACCCAAACACATGTTAATTTCACTTTATAGTATAACTGTAACTTCTTAATCTATTCATGAACTGTGGTAATGCTTTACATGCCACTGACTAAATTTCTGTGGGAGAAGACAAATCTGAAGAACGGTTTTGTTTTAAATATGCAGAAAATCTTCCTTCCTCTCAGTGAAGTTACAAAAGAACTCTTCTATTTTGGTCAGACATAAGCCAATTTTAGCATCTGAATCAATCCCTGCCTTCCATGATGCAACAGATTTGGAAATTAATTACTATGGGTATGAAGCTGTACAGAATCAGCTGCAGATGTTTAGCCAAACTGTGTAATGATCACTTGACTCTGAAACCCTGACACTCATTAAACAATAGCCTAAATCATCAATTGCTGGGTCAGAAAAGTAAACTAGTTTTGTTGGTAAACTTGTCTTTTATGTACTCAGTTTCACCTGAACAGCTAACGACATTTATCCTAGTCATGTACCACTGTTATTTCAGTCAAGTTAGGCAGTATAAGTTCATATAGGTTTATTCAGTTAATTATTGTTCACTGCCATGTAGTGGGCACTAAAGTGAACAGAAGAGAACAGAGTCATTATCATATTTCAACAAAAGCTAAGGCTTCTATAAAGAGATGAAAACACTGCAGTCTATCACTTGCCTGTGGCTGTTTGTAGGCTTGTTCTTTGATGTCGTTCATTAGCTATTCAAGGATCTATTGATTAACCAAAATAATAGGCCTTGGAGTCATCTGGTTAATCAGTCTTTCACACATGCAAAGAATGAATTTAATGTTAACACATCCACCGTTTACACACACACACACACACACACACATATAAACAAAGACACAAACACATGTGCCCTGTTAGCACATCCAGGTGGTTGAAACATCATAACACTGTGAAAAATTCATCAAAGTGTGTAGACTTGGACACTGAGGACTTGAACATGTGTTGATTCCAAAAGAAAAAAAAAAATTCAACTGCAATAATAAGAATTTCTGTTTTTGACATTTAGCACTGCATTTAATTAAACGCTGAACCACGCGGTGATTAGGGCTCACGCCTCATGAGGGTTCCCCCCCAAACAGTAGTTTTAAAACCCTGGGGCTGGCCTTCCTGTTTATTGCCTCCCTGTAATGCAAACATAAGGGTCCCCTGCCAGTAAACACATGTTGATGGAAAAAACAGCTTGCACAGCTGGGAAGCCAACCCAGGTTAGTGTGACTGAGCACATGGGTAAATGAGCATGTCTGAATGTGTGTGTGTGTGTGTGTGTGTGTGTCTGTGTGTGAAAGAGAGAGAGAGACGTACAGACAGATACTTGTTTATTGTACTTACTCATGTCAGAGTGCAAATCAGGTTGGGTATAGGTGCTTAAATGTGAAAAAGGATAATCAAAGGAAGCCATTCACCGATCACGCACACACAGAACATTTAGTGTGTGTTTGCAGGCCACAGTGTGCATGTGTGAAACCATCAAGGAGTGACTGAAGGCAGGGTTTGGGTGAGCCGTAAAACAGCGGGGTGTCTCCACCAGTTGTGCTGTGATAATAAAATCAACATCCATTGTGCAAAGTCTGTCACCAGGCATGCTGCCGTGATTGAAATGTATGATCTCCTATGGCTCACACAGATGGACAGATAGATGAGGGCAAAACAGATGATACTTGCACCAGCATCAGTTTGAGCCAATAGTCTTAATTATATTGGCCTCCATGGCATCAAATGGAGGGCACCCTTACTCCCCAAGCTTTTGAGTGTGTGAATAATTTATAAATAAAAAGGGGGTTTTCAGCTGTGGGTTTATTAATAATAAATATGGTTTGATATTTACTAAACTGTTCAGAGGGAGAAAGGGGTGACAGTTAAGACATCGTTTGCATGGTAATTGTAGGGAGGTAATAAATAAGGCATGAAGTGGAGATATATGGAAATGTGATTCACAGGGAAATGAGAATAATTTAACAAAATATTATCCCGGTCCCTATTTGACCTGGGGTCAATTAAAAAAAGAGACGTCAGTCATGGCGAACGGAGTTGTGCTTTAAAATTACAATTGCTTGCTTTCTCTTTTGTCTGGCTGGAGAGTGGATAGCGCTCAAGTGGGGGAAAATGTATTCATACTGACACAAAACATGTGTTTAGCTTGAATGAATATTAAACTGAATAAAATCAACCTCATTATTACTACTACAGGAAAAGAAGACATTTCTCTCTCAAAACTGAACTCTGTACAGCTTGAGCTAGAAGCTGAGGAATGTGAGTTTTGTTTTGTTTCAAAATCTTCTAATCTTGTGGGGAAACTCCACATTGTTTTCAATAAAAATACATGCTGTACTTGCATTATAAAGCATTTCCTATAAAAAATATGAAAAGTTCAAACAAAGACGAATAATTTTTCCCTCACTGAGTCTTGGGGGATCAAATATTGACTGATTAACATCTTGCTCTATATACAGTAGTGTATGTCCATATTGCAGTGTTTCAGTTCCTGGAGGGGTCTAAGGTTTATGCTACTATCCATATGAGAAACATTACACCAGCTCTTACTGTAATTGTGATATTGAATGTTGAGCTGATCTGTGTCAACCATAACTCTAAATGCCGCTACAAGCTCATAACTCATGAGGACATATACCTTTACTAGGGAGTGGTATCCATCTGCACAGCTCACAAGCAATTCAAAATCTGTCTCCTCTCTCCCATTCCACTAGGATGATGTCAGTCTACTGCACTGGTTTGAAATCTGCAATTAAGCATTTTCCTTATGTGTGATTGATGAGCAGGAGGAGGTCCATTAAAGCTCAACATGGACCCAGGGATCGCTCTGAAGTCTATAGGACTATTTCCAAGGCTCATATCAAATCCATGTCCTCTGCCCTAATATCAGAATATGACTCTTGCCACCCATGGATTCTGTTTTTGTCTGTAATGAAAGTCTCTCCGGGGATCAGGTTGAGGGATTCTTTTCCTCAGGGGTCAAGGAGAGGTTGAGGCTTCTGGTTCAAGCTGTGCTTAGAAAAGGGTGTGGATTACAGCAATGTGGATGTTGACCTCGGTTTCTACACATATACAGAAAAGATCTACAGTCTGACATTACATTAGATAAATAAACCCCAAAGCTTTCACAAGACTGTCATTGTTTGAGCCCAGATGAAAAGAGCTTTGTTTTCATCTCATACATGCTTGCACGACTTCTTCTTTTTCTCCTTCTTTTTGCAAGCCAGCACTTCATCAACCTATTGTGCATTTTCTCCCACTTCTTCAGTAAAGTCATTACAACATCCCCCAAATTTAAGATCAGACTGGCTGGGTCCTTGCCCAGCGTGAGTGTGTCTTCGCTGATAAGTACAGCAGTAAGCTGTCTAAAATATTCATAGACTGATGCAGAGTTGTTGTCCCTTGATGGGCCTCACCATGTGCAACATCTGTTCCTGATGTCATGGCGCGTTCTTGTGTGCCAGAAAAACCCTGATGGTGTCCGTGGCATTTCTCCTCATCCCTGCTGTAGTGAGCCATGTCCAAGCACACTCTTCTCCACTCAGCTCCGATAAATATCTGAGACAAGGATAGTGATTCAGTCGCCTGGGTAGAACTATTGAACACTTCTTGCTAATCTATACACATAGATTTAGTCAATCCAGTCTCACACTAACATCAGCAATTCTGCCATTCACTGATAAATGTGTCAGTTGATTGCTGGCCCTGTCAACAGTCCATGATTATGTGGAGACTATCCCACAATGAGTTCTTACACAGTGGAATAGAGGAGTAGTGTTATGAAACAAAATACGTAGTAACCTGCCAAAGTGTTAATACAGTTACCTCAATAACACTCTAGTGAATACATATATATTTTAACATTTCACTTATACTCATTATGCCATCAAAAACTCAAGTTAAATGTAAGCAGCCAGACTGTTTTGAGCAATTCAAAGTTGACAATGACTCCACATATCTATGACAATGAGAGGGACAGAAACAGAGTCAGCATTAGTCAAGGTGAATCCTGTCCTAGATACAATGTCCATACTAGGCCACAGCTACAGTCACAGTTCCTTCACCACTGGGCTTGCCTCGCTGTCTGCTGACAATCACATCAATAGGCCACGACTGGCTGCTTGTTTTGTGCCATGATCCCTTGCTGCTCATGCTGCTGAAAAAAATAAATAACCAAGCTCTGCACTGCTATAAATAATGGATGACTCGTCCACTGTCACTTTTCATAGCATGTCAAGCCACGGCCTGGCCATTATTAGGGTCTGTCCTCTCCCCCTTTCTGCCTCTGACTCCAGTTTTGTTATTGTTCTGGTCGACTTGCCTGCACACCTCCTCGGCGGGTCGGCTGTCAGTCTTTCTCTTGGTTGTTGCATTTGATGGTAGCCACAGAGAAGAAAGTGGGTGATATGGCAAGCCTTGGCTAGTCTAGCAACAGCAGGAAATCTGCCTTGAACAGGTAGCAAAGCACTTTCAGCTAAGATCTGCCAGGGCTGTGGTTAGAGATTGACCTCATCATCTTGACACAGACTGTCTGTCGCCCTCAGACCCAATGAAAAACTAGGGTTGTTGCTTTAAAGTCAAAAACAGGCCTACACCACTGATTCAAAAGAAGAGACTGCTTACTTAACCACAATATAGCCCAATCCGCCCATCCAACAGGAGAAATCATGAATTATTTACACATGCAGCTGCATCTTGGAAAAATGAATGAGGAACATCTGGCTGAAGGGGGAATATGAGAGAAAGATAAGAGAAAGATTTAGTCATTTGGCCTGTGGAACACAAACACGAGGGTGTGTTAAAGAATCAGAGGAGAATGTTGTTTTAAGGGGACACACTAAGAAACTAAAAACTGTTTTACTCCCTATCAGTTTCAGCTCTGTTTGTTCAAAATGTGCTTCAGTGCCACCAGGCCAAGCCCGAGGCAAGTGTTGTCCACCAGCAGCTCTCGGCTCCCGCAGACCGAGCCAGTCTCTCCATCTGCAGAGTAATAGCATCAAATCAAGGCCTGCAGCAAACAAACCCTGACAGATCCTCTCATTTGGGATTCACTTTGGGACAGCTGTGGTGCCATCCAAAAGGGGGGACGGAGAGGGGGAAGCCAGCAGTCAGTAATGTATGCAGAGTGTCTGCACGTCCTGGATGACAGCAACACGAGCGCTTGTCACAGGAGACATCAGTTCTACTTAGTCACAGCGCTGCGGGGCAATCCATATGACTGCAGTGCTGTGCGAACTCTATTAATAGTTATCTACCTTTCAGGAGTTATTATGCTGAGTAGGGGATGACAAAGGAATATAATGGAATAAGTCCCAAATGAGGAAAGGAAACAGGGTCTGTGGAGCATCCTTTTTGCCACTGGGGTTGTTACAACTTAAGAATCTTCCTCCAATCCACTATTCACCCTATTCCTGGCAGCCTGATGCCAGACCCACAGTTTATGTGAGAGGCATTTTAAGGATTAGCTCTTCTTGTTTTTTCTATGGGGCAGGAAGGGGGGTATGAGGAGAGGTGGAATGGAGGAAACGATCAGCAAGTCTACTTAGTCTCCAAAGTCTAATTAAGCCATGTAATGAGTCCCTTTATTGCAGCATGCCTGGGGTCTAAGTGTCAGTGTGTTCAAAACCCACGTGGAATGGACCTTAGTGTGTATCTTCCATTTAAAACAGCTTTTATTTTATTTTATTGATTGAATTAATTAATAACAGATCATACTGCAGCTGGTCACACTGTTTAGGTCAACTGCATTGTGGATAGGCTTAATTTATCCTCAGTCTACTCAATGGGTTTTCCATGAGTCCAATACGGATCAGGCCCAAAATTTCTGACTGGTGAAGGTCTCTCTAGAGGGAGGAAAAAGGAGGGTGGGAAAGACAGGTGGACCTGTTTAAAAATCAAGGTCTTGAGTTGGCCACGGTTAATTTTTCATCATACTCCTAAATTAAAAATGTGGATGGTCATCACTTATTTGTCAAATTGTCTTGCTCAAAAGGTGAATGTCACATCGGGTTTGCAAAAGGTCAGGGGAGCCAACAGCTAGGGAGGAAGAGAGTGGATCAAAGACTGCTGATCCCACCAAATGCTCTGCAAAACTGCCTTGTTTAAGGAGCTTTTACTCCAAATGGAGTCCCTGAACTTTTACACTAAGTAGAGATGACAGGATTTAAAATGCAACATCTGGAATGGTTTAGCATACTAGTTCAACATACTTTCATGGTCCTGTATGAATATAGGAAAGATATAAACAAAATATACCACAGCATCCATGTATCCTCTGCTTAAGTCTAAAAAGCATTTAAGTTAATACCCACATACTCCAAATCAATACCAAATTCCTTTCACTGTAAGCATAAATATGTATCTTAGTTTCCCTAGATTGTAAAAACCACTCACATCCGCAGTAGTCATATAATGTAAAGTGAATCCATTGGATGTCTGCATGTTATTTGATTAACTCTCAGTGTCCATCATTCCTTGACTGTTTTTATTCTTGTTTTTTCTTTTTTTGTTGTTTCTTCGAAAGGAAAAGCAGTATGTCAGAAGTAAAAACACAGTAAAATAATTAACCTCCCCTGTATCTGCTCATTGTGCTTCTGTTCCAAGATTTCTAGCATAAGAAAAAAAAAGAGAAGGGAAAAAAAATGATGGGTTTTGCTTTTACTTCTTCAACATTGCAAATGTGTAGATCTTAGCCCACAGCTGCCACCCAAAGGAGAGAGAAACACAAAGGTCCCTTGTGTACAGGCCTAAAGACTGGCCAAGAAAGGGAGCTAAAGATCTACTAGTGCACCTCAGCTGTCTTAAGGGTCAATAGATCTTTTCCATCCGTCTAAAGGAGCCTACCACCCACGCTGTTTTCAATAGACAGGTCACTACTCCTAAATCAACTTTATGAAATATGGCAAGTAAATAAATGTATTTCAGCTATATCTCTGTGAAACTGTCTATTGCAGAATCAACTATTTAGTTGCACATCAAATTTGTTTGTTTCCTGCTTGAATAAGAAACTGGATCACTCACAAAAAGACAGTATAGGAAGAGAACCAGACCCCTACCATTAAAAACATGGCCCTTGTTTTGATTTCACACATCTGGGAGAACTGGTTCCTTTCGCCTGATCCCCTCATCTCTTCACAATAGGCTAAGAATAAGCATCTGTTACTGGGGACAGCTTGGGAGATAGAGCAGCCTAACAGATTGTTTTTGAGAATGAAGAAAAGGTTGTTTTGATTCAAAAAGGAGGTTTGATTTACCACAAAGCCTTCCTGTTAGTCCCCTGATCTCGCCTAGTGCAGGAAATAACAAATGATGATTTTCAGTGGAGCCTGCATTGGAGGATTGTTGGGGTTGGAAAACAGCAAAATGCATTTGTGCACACTGAAATCACCCAACTTACATTTAATGTGTCTCTGATCATTTTACAATATAAAATTGAATTCGTTGTTATGTGACTCCTCTAATCTTGTTGTAAGCTACATATTTAAGGGTAGGGGTAGTGGTGATGATGGTGGTGGCTAAGATGTATGAAATATTGGTTATATTTCATTGCGTCTGCACATTCAGCTCATGGGGATTGCTAGAGTTGTGCAAATCATTAACTCCTTTTCCCGCAAGACCAGATTTAAAGGAGTTAGTCTGCATACTGTTTGGGTTACACTGCTCTCTTATCAGCTCTATTATTAGCTGGCCACTTGCTCTCTGCAGTTGCCTTCCTTCCAGTATTTCCTGATTGCATTTTTCATCCTTGTCTTAAACACATCCTTGGCTCTCGTGTGCTCTGTACTTTCCCTGGCAGTTCATGTGTAAGGCCACGTCCTCACTGTGATTAGAGCTGTTTTTAGAAAATACATTCTGAGAGGAAGTTTATCATGCCCTTGCCACACTAAAGCAACACGCCCCAGACCTCAGTCAAGACACACCCCAATTACTAATGTGACTTAATTATACTGTATTTTACAATTGAGGCTGTAGGCCAAGGTTTTGCCCTACTGTCTGTCAAAAGTTAACAACATGACTGTCAGGAATTGTCAGTCACTGTTTCATATTATTACACTTGGTAGGAAATAAAAGAATTAGCAGCAATTGAGACCTTATGTAAATATTAGTGTTATTATTTCATGGTTTGGCAGAGGCTTTCATCCCAAGTGACTCACAAATTCTGGAACCCATTTGCAAAGCGGAGCTTTGCACCAGTGAAATGCAGGTAAAGTACATTGCTCAAGGGTACAACTGTTCCACATAATATGTGTTGTATTAAAAAAGGTCGTGCTCAAATTAAGTGGATCCATGAATTGAAATGAAAAAGGGCCCCTTTTGAGAGGAAAATAGATTAGTTTTGCTGATAGATGATCACTTGAAAGCTCTGTGATGTGAATAAGGAAATTCTGACCAGTTGCAGTAAAGCTGATTTATATCAGTTAAAATGTTGTCCTGAGGGCCACTGCAGGGGGGTGGGGGATATGGCAATTTATCCATGAATACATCAAAGCCCTCTAAAGTGGCTTATTGCTACAGATATGCTTTTTCATTGTTTACACTGAATAACCTAATTTAGTTTGTTAAGAGGAATTCCTGAACAGTGATTTAGCTTTATATTCCTGAGAATCTTAGCAAGTAGCTTAGTAGTAATTGTATCTGCCGATGTACAGTATGCAAGTCTGGTGCAGTACTGCCCTATTAATAAGAGTATATTAAACAGAGATCCCTGTGGTACCATTCATTATTGTTGTAACACTAGCTCAAGTACTTTAGTAGAAAGCAGAAATTGTGGTTCCCCTCAACCAAAACCTGCTCATTATTGTCCATGTGAACAGCTTGTCTGATTCATTAAGCGTTTCCCGCACTATGTGCTCAAGAGACACAGAGAAAACAAAAAGGAAATGTGGGGTAGAGGGAGGATGATGGTAGGTTGTGGTTTAGCCGAAGCGTGCCTGAAGTGAAATATGATTGATTATTGCATTCTTCAGTTGACATGCCCCCACTACACCTGAAACCTGTTAACTCAATGTGCAGGGAATGGTCCAAATCAAGAGTCAAACCTGTTTTGACTGCCACATGGCAAATATTATGGTTGGCTGACCAGGTCACAGCTCAAGTAGGCTAGAAGAGATATAAGCAAACACTCTGCTTTGGGAATTAGGGTGTGTGCGGCACTCCACTTCCACTTGTTTGTCAGAATATGCAAACACGCACATGTTTGCATTTTTATGGATCCGGGCATGCAGTGATGGATTCCATTTTCCGTGGCTGATATGCAACGTGATGTGTCAGAAGCTGCAAGTTTTAAACAACATAGAAGTCTAACCAAAGTCAGACAGAGCACCATCTTTTGGATACCCAAAGGCTATGATAAATGATGGGTGACATGAAAAAATTTGTTTAATTTTAAGTCACCTTTGTTGGATCACTGACAAATAAGTTCTGTCCACTCATTAATGCAAGACAGGTTAATGGGGATTCAGTAAACTGCCAAAGGTCAGATTACATCGCTTCTTAGTAAAGTCAGAGCCTAGTCCTGGTAAAGATGGGGAAATACTCTTTTCTATTAATCTGACAACATCTGAATGGATTGTCTTAAATTGGGAGGAGCATCCTGGTCACTTTTTGGTAAAATTCGGCACAACAATCTTAATAAATAGGACCTAGTAATAATTGCATATTGCTTTCAACACTGTCCAAGTCAGAATAGCATTCAGTTGCATTATTACGTACTTATATGTAGTATATTGTTATGTGAGCAACACAGTTTCCTCTTGTGCTTCTGAGTTGCTCAACTCATTGAAAACAGCTTGTTTTGGAGAATGCGCTAAACAGCAATAAAGGTTTCTCCTGGAACACAGTCAGGTTTGTCTGCATTTCACTTTGTGCACTTGATCGTGTCAGTCTCACAAGGCAAATATTGCTCGCATACTGCTGCTCTTTCCAAGACAACTCAATGAAGTTGAGAGGAACATTAACTTAAAAGTAACCCATGTCTGAATGAAAGAACGCCATCATTTTAAGAGACTAATGAAGCCAGAAATGTTACATATTCCATGTTTGTAAACAAAGCAACATAATAATCCAGGTTTGGTCCATTCTTGCCCTGTAATTCAGACACAGGTCATGCATATTAATGTTCCTCCAGGCTTCATTCAGACATTCCCACAACAGAGATATTAAATGTGGGATTTTGGCCGTACGTACAAAAGACTTGTTGCATTTATGTAAGCACTAGCTCTAGTGTATTGTAGCAATTTTTAACATTTACAGTGCTTAACAAATTTATTAGACCACCACCCAATTCAAGGTTTATGCCACAGCTGCCCTAAATTAACAGTATTGGTAATTACCAAAATTATTTTTTGTTTCTGTAATTGTTAATCCACCAGTATGCACAAGCTCTTATCATGGCTAATCGACATGATATTTTTAGTGCTAAAATATAGTTATTGTTGTTATCCATGAATTTTTGAATTTACTGTTTTACAAAAAAGCAGAAAAAAAATACTAAAGCACATGATTATTTTTTGATTAAGATGCCAAATTACACTTATTTACTTGCATTCCTGAACACAAAAATTAGTTTTAGTGGTTGAATGTTATGCTTGATTAATTTCTCAGAAATTTCAAAATGGTTCAAAATGGTAAAATGTTGAGAACTCACTGAAAAGGAAAGTGTCCTCACTAAAACACTTTGTGTTACTGGATCATACAAGGATGAATCAAGACACAATAGAAACAGCTTGCAAAGTGTGCATTGTGTACTGTACTTGATGGGAAGGAGGCATATGAAAATGAAAGCATCACATTTGTTTGTAGGAGGAATGCATTTTTAACATTGTTCATGTTTTCACCCTCATTTAACATGAGTAATTATAGCACAGGATGAAGTCACAAACAATTTGTCTATGAGATAGTTCATCTTCAAATTCAATTAGCATTACCCAAAGCCTGTGAGCTTGTCTCAACACTTGCCTTGCTGCATTATGCATGACGATTAGTTGTTTGCATAAATTAAATGTGAAAGCATGATGCTGTTTTCTTATGCCTAACTTGCAGGGGAACTGAAATCTGGGGCTTCATTTATGAACTTTGTATATGCAAAAACAAGGATTGAAAGTGCCATTTCCCATGAAAAATTTTAGATTTTGTTGCAATATATAGGTATTGATAATATCTGTGAGAGTTAAAAACACAGAATATAGATATTAGGGTAATAACACACACACCCATCTTATACAATCATGTAATTGGTCTCTTTGTATGCTTTTAGCCATGATAATCTTGCAGTTAAAATTTGATGTTAAGACAGTGCTAGTTGGGATCTAATAACACAAACCAAACCAAGATCTTTTTCTAGACCTAACAAGTTGATTTTCATGCCTAAACCTAACCAAGTAGCCTTTTGTGCCTAAATCTATTAAAGTGGTTTTTATATCCTAACCCCAACCAAGCCTACACCTAATCTAACCTAATTTTTTAATGTATTTTTAAATGAATAATGTATTGATGGTAATACAGACGAAGTGTAAAAATCTGTCAAGTGCATGACTCAAACTGTGGTCTCTGTCGTGAGTGCTGAAATGATTCACTCCACTACCACACCTCCAGCCTCTAATCTCAAATTCAAAATCATATTCCTTTCAGTACTCCGGTATGTCTCATCATCACATTTCCTATGCAGAGGTAAGGAAAAAACTGTAAGCTATTGATACTCGTGGTCCGATGTGGAGTGCTCTCTGGCTGTTGAAATGCAGGATGATGCCTGAAGGTCTGGCTTGCTGTTTCCCTCATTTTAATCTGAATGATTTATTTATTTATTTTTATTTTTGTTTTATTTTTTTTTTTTTACCTCAGCAATGTTAATTAGGCTAACTGATAAAACTGTCATCATAAGTGGAAAAATCCAATATAATATAAAATAGAGCTCGGTAGTTTTCAGTAATATCTTCTAATACTGTACATTTATCACGAAGAAGGATTTTAGTTTTCATAATTTGAATGTGCACCTTCAGGCACTCAGAGCAAACTGGAGACATCACAGTGGCTGCCACACACACTGAGCACATCTTCACATCCTGCATATAAGGGTTGTGTAAATTTGCAGCCTGAAATTAAAGACAGTGACAGCTCTTGCCCAGTCATTACTCTTCATATTCTCATTATGAGTCTTAATGATAATTCAGGCCAGGTTTACCAACTTTAATACATACATAAATAGTAAAGCTATCAAATTTTAGTTTTGAAATGATATTCCTGGGTGGGGGATACCAGTGATTATTGTGGTAAAGTGTGACTCAATCAGTGTAACCACTGTAAACATGTAAACATATGAGTACTTTAAATTATGCTTGTGCATAATGCTGCATGATGAACACGCAGGAGCTGCTAGAGGAGAACATAGGGTCCATAAGTATTTGGACAATGACATTTTCTGTTTGCAATTTTGCCTATGTACACTGCAACACTGGATTTTAAATCAAACAATCAAGATTCAGGGCATTTAACAAAAGCTGAAATTCTGCACTTCAAGCACCTCTTGACTGTTTGATTTAAAATCAAGTGTTGTGAGGTAGAGAAGCAACAACAACAACAACAACATCAAAAGTGTCATTGTCCTAATACTGGAGTGACTTAGAGTGAAATAGTTTTCAGGGACCAGAAAGATTTCCTGGCCCATCAACACCTTGACTTCACTATCTGAAAAATGCTTTTCTTGGTCTTTCTCTTGTTGTTATGATTGGGCATAAAATGCCTTTGATCAGCAGGCTAATTTGTATACATTATTAATTTCTTTGCATTGTCTATTCATGGTTGAATATGGGTGTGTAGAGGTCGGGATATAAGCCCATGGCCCATGTATGTAAACGTTTAAGCTGTGATTTAAAAAAACAAAAACAAAACTGATCTCAGATGTGTTTTGCACAGTTTTATCAATCTGATGATCCTTTGCCACATTTTTACCTTTTGTGGGCACATATATTTTTTGTACAGATCCTTGACACTGTTTTGGTAATGAAACACAGAATCATTGCAAAGAATGAGTGAAATGCTGCAAAACATACAGACACAATCTAATTATGATTATACATATATATATATGGATATTTTTATGTGAGTATGTACATCTTTTTACTGTTACTCATCACATCATTTGTAACCCACTGTGCCCATGTGCTTTGTTGAGTCCCGGCAGTAAAAAACTCAACTTCTTCATTACAAGCATAATAAAAGACAGTTACCATCATAATGTGATAACTTTGCTTTAAATAATGGGCTGCTTAGCTATTAACCTTCTAAATATTGCTTATTTAGGGCAGTTTTGTGCTGAGTGGAACAAAAAGCTCAATCCACATATAAAGCAATTTTTCCTGATGCCAACAGCTGACATTTGCATGCTTTAGTAGACATTTGCAGTCTCATGTCAGTTCATGAAATAGTCACAACCTCTAATCTATTGATTCATGTTTCGGGACAAAAATTTTACAGTTTTTTTTTCGTGAACGTGAATTTCGCAGCATAACTTTGCTGTTCTTCATCTGAATTGCCACATTGTTTTCTGAGAGATTGTTTTGGGTTAGTTACTCCCACATCAGATCTGCTCATGTTTAATATGTGGTGCTCTTGGTAGACTGCGTCTGTTCGGCGCCAGACCTAGGGGAAATTTGCACCGGCAGCAATCGGCACACAGGCTAGGGAGCACTGTGTAACCAATTCTACAATTGGAGAGGACACCAAAGATAAGAAGATAGAAGATAAATGCTGCATTTATTTCTTGAGCTGTAATTCATTCATTCACTCATTACTCAACATATACACAGTATAAATCATATTAAACCAAAACATTTCAAAAATAAAACAATAAATTTCATAAACAAAATTAAATGAAGTTACATAAAGCATTCTTTGAAAATCAAAATAAATGCAAATAAATTCTAAATAACTTAACATATATCCACATACACATAATTTAAACAAAACACTCATGGCTCAATGATAAGTAATACAACGGTCATAATCCAAAATAACTAATTTAACACTCACACAACCTCCGCACAACCTTTCCACAACATTTGTGCCCAGTGCGCCATTACTCTTGAACATGGCATTACCAAAACGTAAATACAACATGGCAACAGGCTACTGTGAATGCCATGCTCATCAAAACACAGGCTTTTCTCGTAACTAATGTACTTAATACTGTGTGGTTAACACTATAAGAAACTCCACAACACATTTTATCAAGTTGCAGATTACTTGTATCAGTAACACACTCACACACACACTTGTAAAAGTATTTAGCATACCGATGTTTTGGAAACTACATCCTGCTGACATACTAATGCTTGTTAGACCAGTTATTACAAATCAACTCTGCACATTGCACAAAGCTCAAATCTCAAATCATTTCAAAACATTACCGGACAGTTAGTCAACTTGCATTACTTTTAAGACCCCCCCCCCCAAATGTAGTATTTTACAACTTACTACACGTCTGCCATTACTGACATGAACTGGCTGGGATTGTGTTTACATAAAAGAACCCCTGCAAGTAGATCATCCGCAGAACTTCCCACTACTATTGGTACATTGTTGCGATTGTGGCATAGTAGATCTGGCCCATACTGTCCAAAAGACATTTGATGGGAGTTATGATGGCTTAGCTTAGTGGAAAAAAAACATTAATGAATTGCAAGGTCACTGACTATAAATCTGTGAATAAGGTTATTAGAATCAGCATAGTGAGTCGTGATCTTCAGCTTTGGCAGATAATACTAACATTTGGGTACCTGGAACTTGCAAATATTTGAAAATTCCTACTAATTAAATGATCTAAATTACTAGAAGGAACTTCTTTAACAGCTTCTAACATTCCTAAAATGTCAATTCTAAATCTCCCATAGATCTTGATTTGTTTTGAGGTCTTCTGACTGCAAAGCCAAGCCCTATTATTCATGTCATATTTTTACTGCTCCAATCATCGATGGACTCATGTCATGCTTTAAAGTAAAGCATTTAAGTAGTGCATACCTTCAGGGATGAAAAAAATAAATACACATCCTGTTGCAGCTTAACATGTGACTTTGAGAATAGAGAAAATGTCTGTAAACACAATATACATACCGCTTGCTAATAACCTGACTAATCAAGCAATGTCTGGAGACAGTTTCCTACACCCTATAGAATGCTTGGCTCTTTGATCTCGTCACCACTTTGCTTCATTGAGCCTTCCCTACTTACCTACATTGCCATACGTGGCTCTGGTTGGACTTACCTTATCAGACCCAGTCCCTGTGTCTGTAAATTTACTATATTCTGGATTAGCAGAACAGTAAACTTTGGAACAGGACTTTAAGCGATTTTCTCAAAAGAGGCATCTGCTTTTCTGTTTCTTTCCTAATTTCCAGGTATTTATTTAAATTGATCATCTGTCTATATGTGTGAATTTTACATGTAGATAGTTAGTTACATGCATCAAATGATTGATTTACAGCCGAGATGCTGTATTTACTGTGTCAAACAAACAGAGGCTGAGCTACAGATGTACTCAGTTGGTGTTGGAGTTGCTGGTGGCAGGTCTTTGTTCTCTTCCTGTTGGGCCTTATTTTTAGACTGGACCAAGGATCAGTTGAGCTCATTTTATTGTCACATTAAAACACACATCAATTCCTTCGAATGCAATAAAATGCTTCAAGTGGGCAAATGCCCTGCCCATCTGGACAGCTTACAACTGCGTAAGTAAAACTTACTACTAAAAGTAAAAGCATTTACACATACATTGTGTCCAACTTGTGCTGCTATAAATTGGCCATTAGGCATGTTGTTTCATAATATCTATATATAAGAAAACCATCTTAAAAAAGTTGTAATGTGGCTCCAACTTTTTAAACTGCAACACAGTTCAGAATTAACATGGACAAATAATTCTTTCTATGAATAATCACTACAGCGTATCTTCCTCTCATGTGTGACCCTGTAGGCTGGCTGTTGAGCCTCACCACCTGTGAATAAAAGCTCTTCCTAAAGCAGGTGGTGTGAGATTTGATAGTGTGCTAACAACCCTGATATGTTAACAATGTAGTAAATAGATGGTGACTTGAATGAGTATAATCTTTGATAATAAAGCTGTAGTATGTTTTCCCCTGTGGTACAACTTGGGACTGTGATAGTGAATGTGTTAGTGTGCTACTTTTTTAAATTAATTTTTTTTTTTTTTTTTTTTTTTGGCCCCTTTTTAAAAAATTT
>VUQI01027550.1:12494-26028 GCA_015106735.1 Paratilapia polleni
AGAGCAAGGAACCAGGCCAGGGAGCAGCAGGAGTGCAGCCGAGCCGAGGTCATGATGGCGTGATACCTGAGCGGCTCACACACTGCAATGTACCTGCACAGAAAGGAGTTCTTTATAGTTAAAGAATTATCTATATAAAAATATGAATAAAAGTATTTTAAAGTCCCCTCAAGACTCAAGAAATAAACAATTCTGCAAACAAACTTCTATTTAAAAGAAAAAAAGAATGAAATTCCTTCCCAGACAAGATCCCTGAGAAAAGAGCACAGGGATGATATACAGCTAAAGTTCCCAACATAATCCATGAATGACATTCAGAATATTTAAAGCTTAAGTCATTACCTGTCATAGGCCATCACACCGAGAATAGTCTGCACTGCAACCCCATATGTGTGCACAGAAAATGCCTGGGAGATAGCTGGGATATAAGCGATCCTCTTCTGCCCCATCAAAAAGTGAACCATGAGGCAAGGCAGCACAGCTGTGGCCCCGAAAAGATCACAGACCAGCAGGTGGCAAGCCATTACAAACATGGGTCTGTGCAGGTTCTTGTTCATAACAATGACAGACATCACCACACCATTCCCCAGCAGCACCACCATGTAGGTAAACAGAGCCAGGAAGGACAGCAAAAGGCCGTAGCCTGGTGGTACATAGAAGCCTTCCAGTTCGAAGACGATTGGCTGTTTGAGAGGACCTACCATTGTTAGGTTCTCCATCCACAGCAGTATATTTCTGCAGAAGACAAGTAGATAAAAAACAAAGAAACAGGTAGCAGTGTGTGTCTCAAGGAAAGTGACATAAGTATTAGATGTATAGCACACATGCTACAAGTAAAACACCTCTGTAACTCTTGACTAACTCTTGACTAAATAAACTACATCCCATAGTAATACCTGCAATAAAACAGTCAATGACAGATAGTGTCAGAGCAATTCTAAAAAATGAACGATTGACAGTGTCTAATGATCACAACATTGTAAAGGTTTCTGTGAAGAGTTTAAAGCATCCTTTCTGCCTTCTTGTCTTTATGTCAGAGCAGTGATGTTACTCTGACTGGTTCAGGAAAGTGTGTTATGCTTTTATTAACTTCAGTTAGTGAATGGAGGATTGGATATCCCTTCCCACAGTGACATGTACTATCAGAGCTTGAACCCCACCCTAGAAAAATTCCCAGCAATTCCTGCTTCAAACTGTCACGAACAGTAAAAGATGTTATTTTAAAAAAGCAGTTACTATCATGTAACATAAAATTTCTTAATACAGAAAACAGAGGGTTGAGTGATATGACCATCTTTATAAAAGGGAATAGACAGAAAGTGAACCAAAGAAATATGGGATTGCCCAGTGGCCAAAGTGCAGGTAAACAGGAGGACTTGTGCAAATGTTCTGGTGATGTGAAAGACAGGCAGAGCCACTTAGGAAACAACCAGGAGACCCACAGCAAAACAAAGTTGAGATGGAGGCTGGTGGTGAAGATTTGATGTTCCTTGGAGGAAGAGGCTGTTACTGGGGTTCAGGACAGCATGTACAGTACATAAAATAGACATAAAATAGCATTTTTGCACCAACAAGATGATTCCCAGAGAGCTACTTGCAGAAAATCTGGCATATCTCAGCATGTTGTGCAGTGTGTCCTTTGGAAATTTGAGAAAACTGGACAAGTGGAGGACAAAAGAAGAAGTGGCAGACCTAAGAACTATCTACAAAGACCTGACACAAAACCTGAGAGATGTATCTGGCCCTTCAGGTGGAAGGGTGGCTGTCAAGAAGCCATTCTTAAGGAAGTACATATTGCACGTACATGTTGAGGAGGTCTCTCCTGGAGGAGGTCAGGAGAGAGGTACAGCAGTGAGTGTCTACAGCCATCTGTAAAACATGGTGGAGGCTCTGTCATGGTTTGGGGCTGCATGTCAGCCAGTGGTGTTGGAGATCTTGTCAAAATTAGTGGAATTATGAAAGCAGAAAAATACCATCAGATTTTGATCAGATTTGACCATGCAACACCATCTGGAAAGTGTCTGATTGGCAATGGCCTCATTTTTCAGCATGACAATGATCCCAAACACACTGCCAATACAGAAAAAGCATACCTGGATAAAAAAAACAAAAACACACACAGTGAAACACTATCAGTCATGGACTGGCCTCCCCAGATCCCAGACCTCAACCTTATTGAAGCAGTGTGGGATCATCTTGACGGAGAATGGAACAAAAGGCTGCCAACATCCAAAGAAGACCTTTAAAATGTCCTTCAAGAAGCTTGGAGAACTATTCCTGAAGGCTACTTAAAGAAATTACAAGGAAGCTTACCTCAGAGAGTTCAGACTGTGATGAAGAATAAAGGTGGTCATTACCAAATTCTGTTTCAATAACATGTGCAAACCTATTTCCCATTTTCCTCAGGGGTGGCTCAAGACTTTTGCACAGTACTTTAGGTAAGGCTGAAAACCAGAGCAGGTGCCTGGTGGGGAAGAGTGCAGAGAAAGCAGTGGAGTGTCAAGAGGAAACCACACTGAACTCCAATTAGAGGGAATGCTGGGAACCTAAGCAGTTGGCCAGTGAATAGGGAGTAAAGCAGGCCAAAGCTGGAAACAAGAACCATCTGAAGACTGGAGATGAAGGGATGCTCCACCAGGGTGTTGAGCTAGAAGGCTGACTCAGGATGGAGCATGACATCTGTGGGATGGCCAACTCTGGAGTATGGAGGATGTTGTGACAGCTCTACACAAGGGCAGACATCATCATGATCTGACATCCACCTCACCCATGGCAGATATCAGCTTAGAAAATATATTATTTGGTATGTATTTGGCATAACACATATAGCATTAACTAGCATGAAACTAGGTAATTTTATGTTGCAGCAGTGCGTAATCTTGATGTTTTTATGGTGAAAAATGTCAAGAAAACAGATGCTGCATATAGACTGCACAGGTGCATAACAGAGACACAGATACCTGTGAAATCAATATTAGAATTTCACTCATCAAAAACAGAGCATAGACTTCTTGATGGACTGTATAATTATCCATACAGCAAGCCATATTACTTTCCAGTGTACTGCATTGAAAATCGTCCACACTGCAGCAGCACCACAAACACAGTCAAGAGGACTGAAGTTCCACCTTGTAGTTGTGTCATCACCTACCAATCAAAGTGTCCACTCGTATAATGATGTATACATTTCAGCCTTAATACAGTTTAAACGGTTGACTTACAAAATAAGTCAACCCCTGTACAGTTGCCATGAAGGGGGAAATTAGCTGTAGAGACACAAAATAATTTTTTTAGTAGGCTGTAAACATGTTTATTTCTGCTGTAAAGTTGGATATTTTAACATGAGAGTCTTTGGGTGATTGATGGGCATCTGGAGCCAACCTCAATTGGCCATTCGAGGAACTGCAGTTTGTGACACTTCAACGTTAACCTCATTTTTTTCAGCCAGAGCTTGCTGTTTGGTCTCCTTCTTGTATTCAGGGTTGGGTTGATGTTTCTGTGGGGAAGTTGAGAGGGGAAGGATCTGCAGCCCTTCAAACACAAGTGAAATCAATAAAAGCACAACACACTGTCCTCAACCAGTCAGAGCAACTTCAACACTTAGAGGGAAGAAAGGGATAATTATAGTTTTTGATCATTAGACATTACCTGTCGTTCTCTTCTTTGAATCGAAACACTGTACAAACAAAGGTTTTTAATAAGCTTTTACTCCAGTTTACTAAAGCATGTGTGGTTATGAATCTAACATTTTTGTCACTCTCTTTGATGTCTGAAGTGTTACCTACTTCTTGGGTTTTGATGTACTTGTCTTTTGCAGAGACGTGGTGCTCCGGATGGAGAACCTAACAATGGTAGCTCCTCTCAAACAGCCGATTGTGTTTGAACTGGAAGGCTTCTATGTACCACCAGGTTTTGGCCCTTTCCTGTTCTTCCTGACTCTGTTTACCTACATGGTGGTGCTGCTGGGGAATGGTGTGGTGGTGTGTGTCATTGTTATGGACAAGAACCTGCACAGACCCATGTTTGTAATGGTTTGCCACCTGCTGGTCTGTGATCTTCTTGGGGCCACAGCTGTGCTGCCTGGCCTCATGATGCACTTCTTGACGGGGCAGAAGAGGATTGCCTACATCCCAGGCATCGCCCAGGCTTTTTCTGTGCACATGTACGGTGTTGCAGCGCAGACTATTCTAGGTGTGATGGCCTATGACAGGTAATGAAAGGATCAGCTCATCATGAGAATTAAAGATTCAAACTCTTCTTTTTGGTGCTGCTTTTACTTAATGGGGTTTAAATATTCTGAATGTCATTAATGGATTATGTCAGGACCTTTAGCTGTTTATGTGCTCTTGTGCTCTTTTCTCAGGGATCAGGTCTGGGAAGGAATTTCTCTCTCTCTTTTCTTTTAATAGCAGCTTGTTTGCAGAATTGTGTTTTTTTTTCTTTTGCAAAGAAATGAGACATTAGAGGATTTTGAAGTGACTTTAAAATACTTTTATTCACATTTTTTTTTTACACATCTCTAACTATAACTTTGAATTTTCTGTGCAGGTACATTGCAGTGTGTGAGCCGCTCAGGTATCACGCCATCATGACCTCGGCTCGGCTGCACTCCTGCTGCTCCCTGGCCTGGTTCCTTGCTCTGCTGCTTATTGCTGTGCTCTTTGCTTTCCACATGAATGTCCCGTTGTGTGGCCGAACCATCCAGCACGTCTACTGCAGCAACCGGGGTATCTTAAGCCTGGCCTGCATTCCCACCCCCGTCAGTGACATCTATGGTCAGTCAATATTGTATGCAGTATACTGTTGAATATTTTATCAGCTTCAAATGCATCCTCAGTTTTTTTACCTTCATTCTTTTCTTCCACACTTAAGAAGACAATGAGTGTAGTACTGCAAATCATTAAATAGAAACCCAGTAGGGTGTTATCTGCAACTTAAAACTATTCTGTGTTTTCTTGTGAGTGTTTAGTGAGATGAATTAAACTGATTGCGTTGTCTTGGTCTTTCTTCAGAGTCACTGTTGATCAGTATTGTCAACTTAGTGGGTATTCAAGCATTTATGATTATGATTGATGTTTTTTCAAGACGTAAACAGGCTGCCACTGAGGGAACATTAAACACGATTGATAGATGATACTTTACTAAAAGGACAGTTGTCTCTTTTTATTCTTTAGGTCTGTCCATGACTTGGTCTGTGAGTACAGGGATCTTCCTCATCATCGCTTTTTCCTACTTCAGAATCCTGCATGCTACTCTAAAACAAGGCAGAGCTGACACCGGTGTCCGCAGCAAAGCCTTTCAAACCTGTGCTTCTCACCTCGTCGTGTATGTGCTTTACCAAATAGCTATAATGATCATAGTTGTGAGTTACAGGTTCCCCTCAATGTCCCACAATCTAAAGAAATTCTTCAGCATTCTGTTCATCATCATTCCACCAGCCATCAACCCTGTTATCTACGGACTGGTCAGTAAAGACTTACGCGGCAGCATCATTAAGCAATTCACTGCACGAGTCTATCCCAAAAACCGATGCACTCGTGTTGTGAAATAATACTATTTAGATCATACTCCAAAAAAGATGTTGGAAAAGTACTTTTTGCTTGTGTACATAGACTGAATAGTAATAGTACTAAATAGTAATAGTAGAAAAGCAAAAGAATCCCATTCATAGAAGATCAGCACATTTGTATCCCGGGTCATCACATAATGCTGCTTTGTCAGATGCTGTCTGGGTCTCTCCATGAACCTTTGTGTTGTGCACTTAGTTTTGCCTTTTACTCCATTCTTTTTAACTTTCACTTTCACTCACTGGTTAGGCTTAAAGTCCACCAAGTAACCAGTGTACCAAATAGGGGTAGGTTTAGGTTTTCTTTTTAGCCACATGTGTATATTCAGAAACTAGACGATTACCTTTCAAATACACTCTCTTATATGTATTTTGGTCATAATTCTTCTGTTATAAAAATTTCCATTTGGGTATGCTACATACAAGAAAATTCCATATAAAAGGGTAGATATGAACCTGACCCTAACCCTAAACAGGCCACTAATGACCTGGTGGATGTTAAGCGGTGACAACTACTTGGTTAGGATTATAAAAAGATCAGTGAGAACAGACAGAGAACATGCACCTCCATTTCAGTGACACAGGAGACATTTGATGTATGTACAGTAGTAGGGCCCCTGACCACAAACCAACCCTGCAGGCCGGCAGCTGTGATAGGACCCTCCCTTTTTTGTGCATGCTTTGAGCGTCTCAATAAATATCCCCCGTAAAGGCCTCCATTTTGGAACCATGAATAGTCACTGTCTCTAGAGATTGAACACATTTCACAAGGCAGTGTTACTGCAAGACATTTCAGGTCAGTGCACTAAGCTGTCTTAGCCAGACCAAAATCTTTTCTGGTTCCAAGTCCATAACAACCATTTCAATCCTCAGCCAACCAACAACTGCCACCCAGTTGCACCAAACTCGATAATCTCTAGACATATCTCAATGAGTCTCCCCAGCACACAGTCTGGTATCCATATATTGGTGATCCATCTTAATCAAAAGGACACCAACAGGTTACTTCTTTTAGACCTTATCTCTGTGCTGCATACAGTTACCAACACCTCCTGCTGAATGTGGACTTTGGCTCTCTTGTGTAGAACCCTTTAAACAAGATGTTTTTCACACAGTCTATAAGAATCAACACCCTGTTTTTCTATTGATGGTCTCTGCAAAGGTATGCCTTTTATTTTACTTGAATTGCTCGTTATGCACAATTATTTGTAAATACCAATTTCAATTTAATACATTGTTTTTTATCCGGAAGCACATTTTCATGTCATTAAATATGCATCATTGTATTGAAATGTTGTGAGATAACAATAAAGGCTAATCCTTGTAAAGTGTCCTAAAATGTTTTATATGGCTGGTTTATATGGTTAGTTTTACCTCCTCAAGTCTTCAGTAACCTGGCACTATTTAGGTGGTAGGGTACGGTTTGGCCATACTCGGATAGCAGACACATCTTGGCCTAATCTGGGCAACTAACAGCTCAGCCATGGCTCTGGGAAATGTTATGTGGGCCTGATGTGGCCAAAAGCCATGGGGTGGTGTTAACACAGGTGTAGTGTAGTGTGGGTTGGATGTGGCTAAAAGTGCTGCGTTGGCCAGATTTGGGCCAAATGCTACACCTGACAACTGGCCCATAAAAGGTGCCATACTCACCCTGTGTATCTACCGTTGGTCAAAGCCAAATGTTTCCCACAGAAAATTGCAGATGAGAACCACATTTGGGCCAAACACTTATTGCTCTGGGTACCCATAGTACCACCCTTTGTGGTATGAAGTGGAAAATGTGTTTTTCTTTGGAATCATCATGATGATGGAAATACAACAAAAACAAAACAAAAAAACCCCGAAAGAACAGCAAAGACATTGGTGCAGTGAGAATAGATGCTGTAAGTATACTGAAGGGATAATCATATCAGACCCTCTTCACTTTTTTAGTTTTGTTATGTTGCAGCCTGATGCTACAATCATTTAAATTATTTTTTCCCTCATTAATCTACACTCAGTATTAGACAAAGATAACCCAAGTAAATATAAAATGCACAACTTTTTTCAGCGCTTTTGGGTCTGAAAAGTGAACCCAATGCTGGGGTGGCTTATAGCTGCATTTTTTCTAATGTCCAGCAGGGGGCGACTCCTATGGTGGTAAAAACAAGTCTGATTGTATAGAAGTCTCTGAGAAAATGAGCCTACTGCTCACCATATCTCTGAGCTCTGTCAACACTTCCCTGATGGGTTCTCAGTCACTGGTTTCAGGTTTTACTGAATAAAATAAGTCATTATTATAGAATGTGGAAGACAACCTTTGAAGAGAAACACAGTTTTATGTTAGCAAGCCATTAAATGGACTGACTGGACTGAATGAAATCATCAGAATTAGACAGCATTTCATATCAGGCAGGTTTCCAGGTTTGACCCGATATCAAATCTGTAACAGACACAGAGGCACAGTCAGTGATGGAGTTAATAAAGATAAATTACAGACAGCAGCAACTGCAAAGCTGCACTTTCAGTCAAGTTTTTCATTCTAGTAAACACCATGTTGGCTAATCCAGTGACCTCATGGCAACCATGAGGCATATCAATCCTTGTATGCCTCATGGTGTAAGCAAAAACATTTTGCAAATCTCATTTTCACCAATCACACTCAAAATAGAAAGAAAAGGACTCTCATTTAAAGGAAGCATTCTCATTTATTTATGAAGTACTCTAACCTCTAACCGTATACATTTGATTATTTTGATTGGCTTTAAAAAATGTCCTTCACAAAGTTATGAGAACTGAGAACAAAACTATTAAACATTATAACTACCACACATCAAAAAACATCTACATTTTTTCCAATAAGTGTATTTTTATATTCTCCAGAAGACAGGCTTTGGACAGTGTTAATAGGGTATAGACCTCAGATGGTTAAACGGCTGAAAAAATGGTCCAGATCTAGCTAGACCATAATCTAGCTTTGGTTTAGTGGTTCAGATTCATCAGTGTTTTGAAATTCATCTTTTCTGAATATAGCATTATAAAAGTTGCCAATTTTGATAAAAAATATTTGCAAACTTGACAATACTTTCAGAAGTGTGTTGACGATCTGAGTCCAGTGATGCAACAAACCCCGGAGCACCGGGGCCTTGTTCACATTATAAAACACTTTAGCCAAGCCTCAGGTGTGACACTTGAGGAGGTTGGTGTCAACAGAGGTGAGTATGAGACGCACACAGGCCTATGTTGTTTGTTTGCTAAAATTATTTTTTATTGATTTAGAAAAAAATTCAAGAATCCTACTTCATATTCGGAAAAATCCTCACTTTTTTTCTCTCTTCACATGTTGAAACAGGCTTTGTACTTAACAAAAAACTTACTTGCTTCTATAATTGTTCATTATCTTGTTGTAGTGTGAGGTCTTTTAAGTGTTTGCACCTTAAACAAGCTGAATCACTTACACTCCGGAGCCCCCTGTATTGGGTCCAGCTACATTTATGAAAAAGACCACCTGATGCTAGGGACTAAAATTGATGTAGCCTTTGTTGTGCTTCATTTGTGTTGCATCAGATTTGGTGGAATTGCAGTTGAGAATTTTTACAAGACATCAGTATAACTGACTCATTGTTTGACGACTTTTATTTGCTCTCCAATTTATCGTTTTCACTTGGTGTGAGTAAAATTGTTTCAAGAACCACCCTTATCAAAATCTGCGCCTATAAAAGATTTGTCAGTAACACCTTGCAGTTGTTATTGAGACAATTTGGGGATACGTTTAAGGTGGAAAATGTCAGATACAATCTTAAAGGTTTAAGGGGTTAAACAGTAAAAGTTAAACTCACTTTTACCTGATGGTTTCACAAGAATTCAATTTCATTTAAACATCTTTATTGCTGCTGAGGGCAGTAAGAAGGTGGTTCTGGGTTTGCCTTTTGCTTCCTCCCAAAGTCCAAAGACTTGAACGATAGGGTGATTTTAAATTAATCGTAGTTGTGAATGGGTGGTTTGTGTCTGTGTCAGCTCTGTGATGGCCCAATGCAGCTCACCTCTCAGTCAATAATAGCTGTGAATGGACTTGAGCCCCCCCCCCAGGAAAAAAGTGGTACAGCTAATGGATAGAGGGTCTCTGTTGTTCAGAATACGGGAATGTTTTTTTTATTTAGGTTATCCTAAGAGATTTCTTTTGTTGCCCCTCTGATTTAGATTTTAACATCTTAACTTCCACCAGGTCACCAGCCAGGGTTATTGGTAGGGCTGGGGTTGGTTAATATCCACCCCTTTTTATACAATTTTCACCAGTTGGAGCACACAACAGAAAAACTGTAATGCTGAAATTAACATATGAGGTTTCATTTGAAACACAGCATTTGGTGTCTGAAAATATGTCTATTCAGAAAGCAGCTAAAACAAAACACCACCCTAACCCCAGATGGGTTGCTGGTGACCTGGCAGGAGTAAAGAGGATTCATTTGTTGATTTGGCTGTAATAAAAAGATGCACTTCAAATCTAATTTTCTTTTTATTGTGTACATTATAGTCTTTAAATTGTTGAACACTCAGAATTCAATTTCAGTGAGCAAACTAAGGCTCAACCTGAAGGAAACTTCAGTTCATGAATTCCAAATTAAAGTAAGAGGAGACCATCTGTTAATTTTCTGCTGTAGAAAAAAAAGAGGTTGAACAGTGTCATGTGATTTGTGACTCCCCATGAGTGATTTTTCGTCCAATATAGAGTCTGCATCATTATGTGGGTTGAGGTTTGAAAACAAGTCTCTGTGGCTCATAATGGCTCAGCTGAGGCCAGTAATTTAAAGCTGAATTTCATCTTAACCAAGTAACTTCAGGGTTAACCCTGAGTTTTCTGTACTACAAAAGTCATTCACTTTTTACCACAGTATATCGTCATGGTAACTTGGGCTGCAAACCAGATTCGATTCAAGATTCAAGATTCAAAGATGTTTTATTGTCAATTCACTATATGTACAGGGCATGCAGGGGAATCGAAATGCTGTTTCTCTCTCACCTTAGTATAAAAGAATTTAAAAAAGAGTTAAAAAACAAAAATAGACACTCCAGGGGAATATAAATCAACCTATGCACAAATAGTGGCAGTAGTGCAAAAACAGTAACAGTAGGGATGTACATGGACATATAATATAGATATAAATAATATAAATAAATCTTATATCCAGAAGGCAGTGGCAATGATATCTTGTGAGCGACATCGTCGGTGAACTACGCGCACTTGCACGTAAACATAAAGCACATGAACATACAGTAGAACATACGTTTTTAGACACTAAGCATGGGGAGAGAGGGGTCACTGCATCTGTTCGCGCCACCATCTTGCAACAGGTATGAAATTACCACCTAAAGACCAATCAATTCTCCGGAAGCCACCATTCCTGGAAGATCTCTCAGACCCTCCGATAGTAGGGGTGTCTAAAGTTTTACAATGCCCTCTAATGTCTCTCTGTTTTCCCGATGATCAGTTAGAAATATAGATCCTTAGACGCAACTTCATTCCTTGATTTTTCCCTGTGTGCTGCAAACAATTTCACAACAATTTTATTGTACAAAGCATTAACATATGATCCTAAAACAGAGCACCTATTTGTACTTGCTGACCTTACATCAAATTTGCATGTAGACTAATCCTACATTTGAATTCTGTTTATATATTTCTTCCTTACTTGATGTCAGACCATTGAACACCACCGAGTCTGCAGCTGAGAGAATAAAAACTAAGATTACATTACATTAACATTAATTTAATGAAATACTTGATTATAACCTATCAGATTCTCTCGTGTCTTAATAACAGAGTTGTCATATGGATAAGTTAAATTGCACAGTCAGCATTTTTGTCATCTTTTTTTCCTGCCTTCAAATAGGCTAAACTTTATTAATATAGCAGCTCTTTTCCAGTCTTATTGACCAAAGCGTTTAAAGCACACACACATTCATTCAGAGCTTTTAATACTAAACTACTGTACACTGCTTTTCCTCTCACACACACTCACACTCTACTGCTTTGTATACATGTTTGTATTACATGTTTAACGTCTTCATATTTTAGTGTAGTTTTATCTTCCTTTGTAAAATCAGCCGCTGTACTACTGATACATTTATCCATAACTGATTGCTCAGGTGCTGCCAATGCCTGCGTGATGTTTTCAGTAGTCTACACAGTAGTCTGTGATTCTAAATTGGCCGTAGGTGAGAATGGTTGTCTGTCTTTCTATGTTAGCCCTGCTACAGACTGGCGACTTGTCCAGGGTGTACCCCGCCTCGTGCCCTATGGTAGCTGGGATAGGCTCCAGCCCCCACCCGCAGCCCTGAATAGGATAAGCAGAAGAAAATGGATGGATGGATGGATTTTTACTCATCATTTGATTGGGGTTAAGAAAAGGTTAAACACAAGGTGCAAAAGCTCAGTTTTCTAGATTTTCTAGACTGCCTCATCTAAAAAGAGTGTGAGGTGTTCTTATCCCGGGATAGAATATGGTGTGTGTCATATGCCACCTATATCTATGTAATGCATGAGGTGTCCTTTATCTCCAGCAGTATTTATCAACAAGAGAACAGTCCTGTCCCTTTTTAGAGACGAAGACCAAGTCTGTGTTAGAAGCCGGAATGGGTGGATGGGCCCTTTATTTAGTTCTTTTCACTTTATGATTTATTTCTTTTTCACTTGTTGGTTAGGCTAGGCACAAAAGCTTGCAGGTTTATCAGCCTGGAGATTGTTGGGACCTTTGTTTCACACTTATTTAGTCTGGGGTAAAATATGCCTCTTCACAACAGTAACCAAGCTGAAAACTGTCAAGTTGACAGACTTTTAAAAACAAATGGCATTTTTTTTTACACCTTGGCAATGAGAACAGGTTAAATTCTAACACCAGTACACATTTTTCATAAACGTATTCACAATTGTGATGCATTCACTGGGAGAGGATGCAAATGCAGGACACTGAAGAACAGGTAGTTCTCAGTAATCAATTTCAGCAAGGGGTAAGAAAAAGCCCCCCCCCCAAAAAAAAAATAGACACTGAGGAAACTGCTTATGCGACTTGGAACAGGTGTGCCACATTAAAAGCACAGGTGAAACTAATGAGGGTGAGCCAGAGGAGGGGAAACTAACATAAGTAAGAGGTGAAACTGCAGAATGCAATATGTGTACTTCAGGGTACAGTGCCTTGCAAAAGTATTCATACCCCTTGAACTTTTCCACATTTTGTCACGTTACAACCACAAACTTAAATGTATTTTATTGGGATTTTATGTGATAGACCAACACAAAGTAGTGCATGATTGTGAAGTGGGAGGAAAATGATACATGGTGTTCAAAATTTTTTACAAATAAAAATCTGAAAAGTGTGGTGTGCATTAGTATTCAGCCCCCTGAGTCAATACTTTGTCGAACCACCTTTTGCTTTTGGACATACCCCAAGTCTTTTGGGGTATGTCTCTACCAGCTTTGCACATCTAGAGACTGAAATTTTTGCCCATTCTTCTTTACAAAATAGCACATGAATATGCTTCTTTCTAAACCATTCCATTGTAGCTCTGGCTGTATGTTTAGGGTCATTGTCCTGCTGGAAGGTGAACCTCCACCCCAGTCTCAAGTCTTTTGCAGCCTCTAACAGGTTTTCTTCCAGGACTGTCCTGTATTTAGCTCCATCCATCTTCCCATCAACTCTGACCAGCTTCCCTGTCCCTGCTGAAGAAAAGCATCCCCACAGCATGATGCTGCCACTATCGTGTTTCACGGTGGGGATGGTGTGTTCAGGTTGATGTGCAGTGTTTGGTTTCTGCTACACATAGTGTTTTGCATGTAGGCCAAAAAGTTCAGTTTTGGTCTCATCTGACCAGAGCACCTTCTTCCACATGTTTGCTGTGTCCCCTACATGGCTTGTGGCAAACTGCAAACAGGACTTCTTATGGCTTTCTTTCAACAATGGCTTTCTTCTTGTCACTCTTCCATAAAAGCCA
>VUQI01027552.1:3425-16426 GCA_015106735.1 Paratilapia polleni
ATGTGTATACTAAAAAAAAAAAAAAAAAAAAAGTGTCTGCTCAGTATCGTTTTCTTCTGCAGTGCTCCACCTGTTTTTGCGCAGCCCTCCTAGTTAATAATCTGAACTTTTTGGTAAAGGCGCTGGTGTTGTCACTGTCGCCCAATCATATTGCTGAGATTCTTCAGCCAGTGTCAGTTCTTGTGCTAAAGCTGATAAAATCTAAAGCCTGTGATACAGTGTCTGTCCAGAAGGTGACAGAAGCAAAAGAGTCCAATTGGAACAGCTTAGAGCTCTCAACTCAGACAAAAAAAGGGTGATGCAGTACATCATATGATGGCAATTAGAGTGCTGATATGTTGTTACAGACACAAAACTTAGGCGCAGCAATTTCAGTGTCCAGTGTCCTGCCAGCACTTTTCTGCTGAGAAAAACACTGAAAAACATATGCACACGATACACAACAGTGTTTTTTTTTTTTTTTAAATGCTAGTCTTTCGTACTCATTAGCTTATAGGAGAACAAACCTTCTAATCTTTTATAAGACATGCCTCTTGTGCAAAGTAAATTCCTTAAGGGATATCTGAGCCTCAGTTTTAATGTACTGTTTCTAGAGTGAATTCAGTTCTTTGGACAATCAGCAAACTGAGCAGCACAGACAGCTCATGAGAGTAATTTGTTGGTTTTTTTTTTTTTTACTTGTCATGTGTGTCGCTGGCGGTCTCTTCGTTGAGAGTGAAGAGTTCTCGGAGTTCGCCCAGAGAGAAGTGACGCTCCACATCCTGCTCCTCATCCACCACACAGCTGCTCAGGGCTTTCTTATGGGCCTGCCTTTGCAGGATCTTCTCTTCAATTGTCCCCGTCTATCAGCAAACAAACACACAAGTCAAAAGTGGAAAATCTGCAGACCAGCTCTGAGCAGCTTACAGAAGCAACCTGCTGCTCTGAAACACTGAGTGTGAGGCCCTATAAACTTTGCTGAATATCAGTAGTGATGATCTGTTTTATTTTATGCCTGAATTTTGCATTGAACTGACAGAGAGCAGTCGGTAGATGTAGCAGGTCTTCTTCTGGCCGTCTCTCCACACCCGAGCCATCGCCTGCTCGTCATTGGCTGGGTTCCAGTCGGGATCAAACATCACCAAGCGGTTAGCACCAATCAGATTGAGGCCACATCCACCCGCCTTGCTGCTCAGCATGAAAATGAACTCTGGGTTCTGAGAAACAGACAGTTTCAGACACCGTTCAAAAGTCTTTCCAAACTCTCAGTGTTGCTTAAAACAGAGTTTCCAGATGGACTCACAGATGGACTATTGAATCTTTCCACAATCTTGGCTCTTTTCTTAATGGACATAGTGCCATCCAGCCGAACATAGAGGTAACTGACAAAAGCAAAAAGGAGGTGGAGTTAAGATCATTTAATTCACACAATTAAAATAGTGGTTTCCCCAAATGTACCTTCTAGATCTGCAGAGCTTTTCAAAGAGGTCCAGTGTCTGCGTGTAGTTCGAAACAAGCACAACCTTGTCACTTGTTGTGGTCCTTGTCATTGCCAGAATGTAGTCGAGAACCAGCATTTTCCCTGAAATAAATGAAACAATGAACAGAAAGAGGGGAGGCTGCAATGGTAGAGGAAACGCTGATGATGACTTCAAAATAGCACCACCCTGTAGCCACATTAGGCAGATTTACAGGAAATGCATCTTCCAACAACAACAAAAAAAAGCAATAAAAAAAATAAAATAAAATGGAATTCCCCTTTAAGTGCTTCAACAATAAATTTTTATTTATGTAAACCTTAGACAGGCTATGAATTTTTCCACACTTCCTCATTTTCTGATTACATGCTACTCTTCTAACACAGATCTTCTTCCTAGTAGTAAGTCTGGATGACTTTTGAAGCCCATCAGAGCTGCACCAAGATGTACTGTAGATGTTCTTACCAGAGAGCTGAGGTTCAACAGCTTTAGTGGAGTAGCCTGGAGGAAAATGTTCCAGTGCCCCCTCAAAGCCCTCCTCACCTTCCACACACTTTTCATAGATAAGAGCTGGATCTGAGGAAGATGGAAGTAGTTTGTATTTTTTCCAAGCAGCAGATAATTCTATTCACAAGTAGTAAGACATCCACAATCTTGGTTTTCTCTGTCAATATTTTACATTTTTGCCCAATTAGGTAAACAAAAGTGGACCTGCTGCTCTGAAACACTGAATGTGAGACCCTAGTGATGATGTAAGTGATGATCACTTACGATTGCACAGTTTCTTGAGTGATGTGATGGAAGAAAGGGAGGAGACACTTATTTTGCCCTGTTGTAATGTCTCAATAGGTTTAGACTGCTTCAGGAAGTGCTTATAGAGCTCTGTCTGCAGAGGAGTCAGCCTGCAGGGAATCAGCAATAGCCACAAATTCAAAGTAAATTCTATGTAAATTAAATCCTGTTAATATTTTTGTCTTGGGACAACACTATAAGAATGTATCTGAGAAATATGATAAATGAAACTCTAAGTAAGGGATGTAACAAAAACTGTGTTTTTTGTTTCCCGGTGTTGGTCAGAAAGAAAAAAACAAAAACAAAAAACAAAGAAAAAAAAAAAACAAAACAAAAAAAAAAAAAACCTCTCTTCATGTTGAGTATGAATCTACCTACCTGCAGCACACAACCTGCTCGATTTTCACAGGAAGATACTTGGACAAGATATCAGATGTTCTCCTTATCAAACACCTGTTAATACAGAATATAACAGAGGCACAATAAAGGACAGTCCCATTCAATGAAAAGATTTGTCTGAAGACAAACTATATAAAAATGAGATTAGTTTATAGAATGCTTATGTTTGAATGACTCTGTGCTGACTTTTATGCTTTTCCCTTGTACTTGGTTTTATAATTTCACTCATTTATAATAAATGTTATTTATATAGCAACAACCTTTAGTTTGAAAAGAAGTGAGAAAAGGAAGAGCTAACTTGATAGAGGTATCTGACAAAGACAAAAAAAGGAGGAGGAATTAAGATAATTTAACTCACACTATTCTGATAGTGGTTTCTCTAAATGTACCTGAGAGAGATTATACTGTGCAGTGAGACAGTATAATCTCATTCTAAATCTCAGCATAACCTATGAAAAGCAGCTAATAAAGAAAAAATATACTGCACTAAATTACAAATTGGAGATTATAGTTTTAAAAAAATCTAAGTAAAACCTAAAAACCTAGAAAATAAAGGAAACACGTCCTGTTTAAAAATGTCATAGGATGAAATAAAGCTAAACACTTTGTGTTCAATTCAGCTTCACTTAAAATAGCACCAATACACAACAACAGTCACCTCAAGGCGCTTTATATTGTAAGGAAAAGACCTACAATATTGTGTTGCATGAGTTTACCTGTTGACTATGCTGATCAGGTCTTGGAGTTTTTCTTCTCCATTCTGTCTCTCTTTATCACTAGCATCTGCATCCCGACCCTTAAGGATGGGAAGTTCGAATCGCTTTTTAAACTCCTGGGCTGTGCCTGCCATCCAGATAAAAAGTTAAATAAATTTGATCAGAAAAGGGTGTTTTAGCTGTTTCTGTATTTGTAGCGTTGCTTACCAAGGATTCCCGCATTAACAAAGTGGACCAGGCTGAAGTACTCCAGCAGGTCATTCTGGATGGGTGTGCCTGATATCAGCACTCTCCTCTGGGCACTCATGGCATTCAGGGCTTGGTACGTCTGGTTGTCAGAGTTCTTCAGCCGATGGCCCTATAGGACACAACAGTTACTCACATCCTAACTTCAACAGTTCCTGAAAGCTCTGAACTATATGGGTGGAGTGAAATACTTCGTCACAGATGACAAGTCCAACTTTGCCCTTGTGCAGAACCTCGGTGTGCAGTCGAAACGTCTCATATGAAATGATCAGGATGGGGGTTGGTACTCTCAAGCCGTGCTGAGAGATGAAGCTCTCTGAAACAGAAACACATAAATTACCCTTAAGGGAAAGCTCATCTAAAAACAAACAAATGCCATTTAAAAAATATTGTCAAAGGTTCTCAGATAAAACAGTCTTCTCTTAAACTGTGTGCTTGGACAGCAATGTCAATTATTTACACTCCGCGCGAGGATGAGAAACTTTTCTTCCCTTCTCCTTTCACCTGTACCTCATACTGCCTCACACTGTAGAACAGTAATGCAAATTGCATCAGTGGAGATTTGCAGTAAGCTCCACTGAAGAGAAAGTTCAAAAAAACAACAAATATCTCAACAAAAGCCACTCTCTAACATGACTTACTAATTATGCTAAACAATTGGGGAAAAGAACACCACAAGCAGTACTAGGAGAGCAAAAACTGGTGCATCCTGGCAGATTAAAAAAAAAAAAAAATTTTAAAAAAGCATTGGTAAGTACAACATTATCCCTGCCCCAAAAGAAAAAGATATTATGATTAATGATAGTTTTTAGAGATACACCAGACCGGTGACTGGCTGGTCAGCCTCCAATGTAACTGATTGTGAGCCGGTCCATTTCATGCATGCGCAACACGCGCACAGCAGCGCAGGCAAATAGTTGCACACACACTCACAGCTGCACACTAACATGTTGTTAGCTTGGAAGCTCCTCACTGAGTGAAGATACAAAGTTTGCCAAAGTAAAACGGCAGAAAGACCACTACAAAAACATTTGTAACAACAAACCTACTTAAATCATCCTTACCCAGCTGAACATGGACATTTTAAAGAAGCTAACAAAGGAAAAGTGGCTAAAACTAAAGTAGCCAGAGTGCAGAGCCAACCACATGCACATATAAATCTGCAGCACCTGCTTTTGTTTACCAAGGTAAAATATTCCAGGAACCTTTCTGTGGATATTCATAACGAGAGAGAAATGAGAGTTAACTACCTAGTTGTCTATCAATCTTGTCCTTTGAACCTCCATCAATAGCCACTGGTGTGACACATGCTCCCAGCCACTTTCCTACTTCATTGTACCAGTTACGAACCAAGCTGGAAGGTGAAACCACAATGGCCTTGTCTATCTCTGGCTTAGCATCAGGGCTTTGGCGTAGCAGGGTCCACATGAGGGTGATACACTGCAAGGTCTTCCCCAACCCCATCTCATCTGCCATGATGCAGCCATAAGATCCTGGTATGCGTCGGCCTGTTACACACTCCCACAGAAACTTCACACCCTACAGAAATTAAAGACATCCAATGTGAATTTCAAAGCTTAAAGAAATATCACTTAAGGTGAACTAACTTGCTTTTTTGGAGCTGCAAATTGCACCACATTGTCTGCCTCCCATTTGGCATAAGACATATCAATGAAAACTTCAGAAAAAGCTTGCAAACTATTTTTGGAGGACCGGAACAAGATTAACTTAGCCATAAATATAAATATAAAATTGTTTGTTTTTGTGAATCTAGAGTCAAGAATGCAAGATTCCACAGTACATCTTTAATGCTGTTGCTATGATAAGTGCAATACATTTTGGCTAGTAGCGTACGTATAAAGATATCTTGGGTTTACCTCTCTCTGATGGGGTCTGAGCACTTTGCCTAAAACTGGATCCACAACCACATGAACGGGCAGTTTATCTCTGAAAAGAACAAAGAAAGTAATTGTCCCACAATTCTTTAATCACAAACACTAACAGCACTCTGACATAAATCAATTATTAAATAATAACATTAATTTATAGTATATTTTTAAAGTCTCCTAGAGCTTCTGTATACTTGTGGAAAGTCTCCACATAGAAAGTGACGAGTCAAAATACTAACCTTCTCCCTGACGGAGCTGGACTTTCTGTTAGTAGCGTGTGTTAGTTTTCAAGCACTTACTTATGACCTAACGTATAAATATGACTGATGCAGCTTTGACAAACAAATAAGTCTTTTCAGAAAATATTGAGTAAAATGTATGAGATGTATTGGAGAATGAGTCCCATATGTTTTGGACCTACTTGTCAGCTTTGATCAGGTCATGAGCACGCAGAGCTGGAGGCTCATAAAGAACCAAAGCATCTTCAGCAAAGGGATCATGAAGTGGTCTCCTCACTCCTGCACGCTTTAGACCAAGTGCCCTGATTCCCAGTGAGCCTGTGGGTATTTCATCAACAGAGCAGTGAAGTAATTTACCAACTATACTAAAAGTGAAAGCGAACCACAGTGAGAGGAAAATGTTACCTGTGTAATTTGGAATAGGAATTTTAAACGGCTTGGAGAGGATACTTCGAATAAATGCCTCCTGCAGAAAAGATTTTTAACAGGTAAGTCTTGTCCTGTTATTAAATTGCAACTATTACTGCGTTCACATACAAAATCTATGCAAAGATATAATCTGATAGCTTTCAACAATGCTTACATGTTTCTCACCATCCATACATGCAGGCCGGTTGTTGAGCTGTGTCAGAGGCTTTCTGAAGGGAGAAATATGGCTTTCTCTCGTTTCATTATCACCTTTTCTTCTTTTCTCCTGTGAAAAAGAACAGCACGCTTTTCACTTCCACCCACACCAAACTCACCAGCACTGACACTTAAATTTTAAGGTTTTACCCATTTTCAAAAGGGCAACTAGTGACAATTTCTGAATGGTATATAGTTGATTTTCACAATCATGCAAAATAAAACACGTAGAATACTTTTTAACATGAAATTCATAGTCACAAAATGAAGAAAATCCTATTTTCATTCAACTTTCATGCTGGATTGAGCAAATATAAGTTGTACCACAAAAAAAATATCAGTAGACAGCATAATCCGAATAGAACAAAATTTTTGAGTTTCCATATGGTACTCTAATTAAAACTCAGAAAATAATTTTGTTAAATATATGAATGTTTTTCATTTTCAAGACCTACTCTACCTACTATTTCGAGACCTATTGCCCCGGAGGAGTCCGATAATTCAGTCTAAGTTTAAAATATACTGTATTCTACGTGCTTTATTTTGCAATATTGTGAAATTCAACTATATACCATTCACAAATTGTCACTAGTTGTCTTTTGCAATGTGGAGTTCTTTATTAGTGTGTTCTCAAATATGGGACTTTGTAGGACTGTTTGATTTTTTTTTTCATATTTTAACTAGCCAATACTCAGACATTTTTTAATGTATCTGTCCCAAATTACAAATCCTGATTCACTTTGAAGGTAAGAAAGACCAGTGAAAATGTCAGGCTTTTATCTTTAATAGATTTTGAGATATTCATGTTCAAACATTTCAATGCACAAAAAAAAACATGCTGTAAGAGGGTGGAGGGCCCACTTTTCAAAAATATATACCTTGAAAAGTATTTAATATATGAAGCTAAAATTTCAGAGCAATCATTATGTCTTCAAACTTTGGACCATAAAATTTTTATGCAAATTGGAGATGGTCGAGCAGAAGGCCCACATTGATTTGAGATGGAATGACCCATATGTAGCAGGTGTATGGTGGTTTCTATAGGCTGAAAAACAGCATTGGATACAAGATAGAGCACTATAAGTTGGCGAGTGTGAACAGCAGCTGTCTGTGTGTGTTTTGCTTGTTGTCTTGCTCTGAGTTTGTAGTTGAACACCTGCAGCACTGAGAGACAAAGTGGTCTGTTTCTTCCAGCCTCTGTAAGTTTGTACCTCTGATCACTAGATCGGAGACCTGTACTAAGAAGCAGGGTTAAGTTATCCAGGTAACTTCAGATTGGTTAGATCCTGCCAAGGATCTAACCAATCTAAAAGTGGCATTTCAGGAGTCATATGACTCTTCTTCCACAGAACATGATGCCTATTAGTGCCACCTAGTCCGGAGACGTTATCAAATGGTGATTAAAAATCTATAAAGAATATAAAAAATATAACAGTAAAATGCAACACTGTTGTAAAAAGGACAAGAGATGAATGCTGCAGCAAATCGTTAACCTGGTGATTTAGCACACAGAGCGGTAAAATAAATATTTTAATTCCAGTGAATTATTTTTTGGCGGAGTGTGCTCTCAGTGCTGCTGTTTATTAAGGTGACAGCTGCATGTTAGAGTCTTAAAATTTAAACTGGAACCATTTAAACATTAAAGCTTACTGTCCCACAGCCTAACAAAGGAGACGTGGAAATCACTTTAGTTTGTCGGCAGATCAAAGTGAAATTAATTTGATTGACCAGGTATTCTTGGAGTGTGTTCTGTGTTCTAGTAGCTGCAATTCCAGCAGAGTAAAAGAGACTCAGCAGATTAGAATCAAGTATAACAACAATGTGACACACAGTTTGTGCTTCACTCAGGGGTTTTAAATACGGCTTAACAACTTGCACATATAAAACTTATTCCCCCAGCAGAGAATCTATATTGCTCTTGTGTATGTTCACTCTTGTGTCTCATGCTCTCATGAAAGACTCAGTGAAAACGTGGCGTTTCCAGCTGATTTTAAACCAAAACACTGAACACAACCTGCTCTGACAGTTTTTGTTTTTATTCTTTCAGCTGCAGACTCAGTGGTGAGAGTAAAGATGAGGGTTTGAGAGGAAAGATTAAATATATAAACATAATTCAAACATGGGCTTAGTCTACATATAAATTTGATATGACGTCAGCGAGTACAGTGCAGGTATATTAATGCTTATAGAAACAATAAAATTGTTTGCTACCAACAGAAAAAAATAATCAAGGAATAAAGTTGTGTCTAAGAATCTATATTTCTTAATGATGCTCATTAGGGAAACACAAAGACATTAGACCCTACTGAAAAACTTTAGACCCTCCTACTCTCCCCACAGAGATCTGAGGGATCTTTGAGGAATGTGATGCTATTTTCTGGAGAATTGATTGGTCAGTAGGCGGTGATTTCATACCTGTTGATCTGTAATTTGTAATTTGGAACCTAACCTGCTCCGGAGCAGGTTAGGTTACCATACATGCATCCAGCATAAGTTACCATGGCAATTTACCCCGGTAAGAAGTGAACCACCTTCGTAGTATAGAAAACCCAGAGTTAACCCCGAAGTTACCTGGATAAGATGAAATCCCGCTTCATAGTATAGGCATCTGCTCCAGAGCAGGTTTTGTTCCAGATTAGAGATCAACACATATGAAATCATCACTTACTGACCAATCAATTCTCCAGAAAATAGTGTCACCAATCCTGGAAGATCCCTCAGACCTCTATGTGAGGCCAGTAAGAAGCTCTAAAGTTTTTCCAATAGTGCTGATATTTCCCTGATGAGCAAAAAATTGTTATTGTTCTACAAGTATTAATACATGATCCTAAAACAGAGCACCTATTTGTACTTGCTGAACTTAAACCTATATTTGAATTCTGTTTTCATGTTTTGTATTATCTGATGTCAGACCATTAAACACCACAGAGGCTGCAACTGAAAGAATAAAAACTAAAACTGTCCTTTAAACATTAATTTAATAAAATACTTCATTATAATCCATCAGATTCTTCCGTGTCTAAATCATAACGCTGTGATACTGATAAGTCTGTCAGCATACAGTTTGCATTTTTTCCGGCTTTCCTTTCTGCCTTCAAATAGGCTAAACTTTATGAATGTGTGAGTGCTTTAAGCACACACACTCAAAACCACAGCTTTTTCTGTAGCAGCTGTGTTACTTTCACTCTAAATGGAGTATACAGCACTTTTCTACTCAATTTGAGCTTTCTTACTACAAGCCCATTCACCCATTCACACAAGCGCCTTTCCTAACATTCACATACACACACACTCACTCATACTCTGATGGATGCATCAGGGGAAACTTGGGGTTAAATATCTTGCCCAAGGATCGAGGAGCCAGGGATCAAACTATCAACCTTCTGATTAGCAGACGACCCGCTCTACCTCCCTGACCCCCAGTCAGTGTTTAATCGCTTCATATTTTTCTGATATTATAGTTTTATCTTTCTTTGTAAACTCAGTCGCTCTGCTGCCACTATACTTTATACCATATACTATACTCTATACTTTATATATTTGTGATTGGTCAGATGCTGCCAACACCACCCCTTTGTAAATGCGAAGGGGAAACTCTGGGTTAACTTAGCAAATTGATAACCAGCTTCCTGTGACTGCTTATGCTGATTGCTGATGTAAGTGAATTCAGATAACAGAAAGATACCTTGGTTATGTTGAAATCACATTGTAGTACAAGGCCCAGAGGTACAACAACAACCAGCTCATCCAAGCATTGTTGGGCAGACTGTAAACAAGTAATTCACAATTTGTTGTGACAATAAAACAAGATTATTTTTAAACTGCACTGTCATATTATCTTAGTAAGGACTCATGAATTTATAAACATAACAAATGTTAGGAAAATCTCTTTATTTTCGTGTTTCTGAAAGAAGAAATTATTACTAGCCAATATATTGGATTTTTAAATCAACAAATATCCATATTGGCTCTGCTGATCACCTTACGAAGGTGTAGAGACTATTGAGGTCGGCTATAGCCTGCTTATATGATCAGATTTTAGAAACAGTACTCCTACTTTCTGTGTTGCTTTTTTCACTGGCTGAACAAAAATTACTTCTTTACTTTTGATTGAGTGGGCAAGACGCTGTTTAAGTGGGCTGAGTCCACCTCTACCCATAGCTAGAACCCCTACTGGCTTTATTAAAATCATAAAATAAACAGCTTTGTAAAAGATATTTACAGTGTAAAAATAAAATATACCACCATTTTATATTATTTATACAATACCTCATATTTGCATAATTAAACATTTAAAAACTTTTGATACAAAAACCTTATCTTTATCTAAGCAATCAACTAAGGAACTCCAATGATATCTAAAACTTAAAATTCCTACCCTATTCTCCTAGTGAACAGGGTAGGAATTTTAAGGCTTAACTGCATAAAATCTTTACCTCAACAAGCTACTCTGATCTGGAAATACACACTAAGTGTCTTGGCTAAATAGGAGAGTATCTGCTTACTGTTTAAAACGTGTCTAAAGACAGGTTTTAAAAAGGTCTGTCATAGGCCAAAAGATACTCTAACAGAATCACCTTAGCTCCAGATATACAGCAGTGCTCGTGTACTTACAGTTTTACATGTCCACTTATCTTCACAAGAGTCTCCCTCCTGCTTGCGCTTGGCAATCTGACTGGGAGCAAGACTCCTCCTCTGGGAGGGAGGGTTCACATATTGGCATTACAAGTTGTTAATCAATACCCCAATGCATTTTGTAGTGCTATTGAAATACCTAAGAATTTAGCTTGCTTACCATTTTTCACGTGTCTTCTATGTGGCTGTTGTAATGTTGAGACTTCTCGCCTCCCCGTGTTGCTAGTGTTTACTCGCAGTTACCCAGAGACAGCTAGCACCTACCTCCTTCATGGCTGCTGCACTGCTGCGTTCCTTTTAAACACCAACCGTCTGCAAGTCGCTTAACAAATACGTGTTGCCAGCGTTAGAGTGGAAAGCAAGAGTTAGTGTAGACAGTTAAGTGATGGTAGCCCCCTGGCAGAATCATAATAATATTAGTATACCGTGCAGCGCATTCCCCCCTCGATTTTCAGTGCTCAAATTCGCGCTAAATGTTGTACAACACTACGGCAAGCCGGAAGGGCACCAAAAACTGTAGGCTCCATCGTGGTCACACTGGAAATGTAGGAAAATATTCGAAATATGTTAGGTTCAGACTGTAATCAATGCCACTGCAAATTTGTAAGTCACTTCACCACAAATAAGGGGAAAATATTGTACTTTTTACTCCCTTGCAGTTCCGTGTTTTACAGAATTAAAAATCAACATTTTACCTGCACATGTTTATATAAATACAACGCACTATTAAATATCGAACTATTCAAACGGTTAATAAAAGTAACACAGTGGTAAACAAGGCCCTATCTTTGCCCTTTGGATGGGAAATAAACAGTTTTTTTGGGTAACATTATTGAAAACAGAGTACCTTGGAGTTTTTACAGAATTTCTACATTTTTTGGGGGGGGGTTAAACTTTACAAAGATTTATACTTTATATTTATATTTATATTTCTAGTATTTATAATTTATCTTGTACAAGATAATTTTCTTTTTCAGCTGGGTAGTTTTCAAATTGTTTGTTATGTACACTTTTTAATCATTTATCTACAATATTCTCTACTTTCCATTGTCCATTGCGTTGTTCTTTAATTTGACACCCCCCCCCCTTTTTTTTCCCAGAAATCAACTAAATGCAGTAGCCATAATCACTGTTTTTTTTTTTTTTTCTTTTTCAACCACTGTGAAAACTCAAATCCCAGTTGGTGTAGTAAATTGGATAGTGTTTCTTCTTCTTCCAACAGGTGGCAGCTTCCCCTTACTTTACATCCACACTTGGTTACATGGGACACTATAATCAGCTCTTACAGTGTATACTTTTTATAGTGGTAATGCTTATTGTGGAGTTAGCAGTCCTTCTGCATTATTTGAAACTTCTTAATAAAGTCCTTTAACTGTGTCTGCAGCTGCAGCAGTCAGACTGAGTAAGCTATTATAGAATAAAGATTTGGTATTGTCTGCTTAAATAATGGTGGGCATGACCATTAGTCTTCCCAGACAGTTGATTCTGTTCATCTGGACGTAGCGTTTTCAGTGGGAGAAACATTTCATCACTCATCCACTATGGGAGAGAGAAATATATACAGCTCTGGAAAAAATTAAGAGACCACTGCAAATTTTTCAGAAATCAGCATCTCTACATATATGACAGTCATTCCATTCCAGTGTCTCTTGAATTCCAACACAAGCACACCTGTTTCTACCTAATAAGGTACTGATGAGGTGACCACCTGAACCAAATCTTATTTAACGAGGAAAAGTATAAAAACCATTGCTGTGGTCATCACTATCCTCTTGCAATAGGACCAACGGGAAGGCAAAAACAGTGCTAGAAGTACATCAAAAGTGCCTGGAATTAAAAAAATAACTACTGACCATGCCAAAAGAAATGAAAAGAAATGTTTTGTGTGAGGAAAAGAAGGGTTCAATTCTGGCTTTACTGGCAGAGGGATACAGTGAGCGTCGGGTTGCTTCCATCCTTAAAATTTCTAAGACGGCGGTTCATAAGAACAAGGTCAAGCAGCAG